>CM019149.1:69228728-69397691 GCA_009733165.1 Naja naja
CTCAGTGTTATGTATGTAGGTTTGAATGTTATTGGTTTATTTGAACTGTTCTTGTAAAATGTCAAATGGTATTGGTTTAAATAGTGCGGGAAGAATCCCTGCACTCCCATTGGCTAACAGCTACTGCTGCAGGCTATAAGAAGCAGCCGTAGCCAAGCCAGGACGGGTCTATTCGAGCTGTAGTCACTAATAAAGTCTTTTGCTGGAACTCCTGCGTCTGACTCTTCATGCAAACTTAACACTGGCGGCGAAGGTGGGATTTCCCTGAAGAGAGACGGCGACGAACAACAACAACTGAGCGAGATGGCTGGCTGAACACCCCAGCACCGTTCGATCCGGCGACGGAAGACTGAATCGTATGCGGATCGTTCCACATGTTCCTGGAGGAAGCGATCTACCGGCATCGAGAGGCGGAAGAGGCGGTCTTTCTCCGCACTGCGGTCCGGCAGTCTTCAAAATAAGGCGTTGGCGGGAGCAGCAGAGCTGAAAGTAATGGAATGGCCCGATTTAGAAGACTTTTGAGAGCCCATTCGCCCACAAGTATCGTGCCTCATTAGAGACAGAATTTTACGTCGGGATCAAGGGATAGCGAGAATGTTGACTTAGTGGCAAGTTTAAGTTGGGGTGCTTGTGACTTTACCAACTTAGAAGAGGCCATGCGATCGGTTTGTTTTAGGCCTTAGGATAAGGTTTTACAAAGCAAACTATTAATGAAACCTAAGATCACGTTTAAAGAGGCCATTGAAGAAGCTGTTTCAGCGGAAGCCACCAAGTCCTCAGCAGACCATGAAAAATTAACAAGGCTCAAGCCAGGCCTCAAGCCATTCTGATGGGGATAAATCCACATCTACTCATTCTTGAACAAATAGACTCTGATTCTGATGGCAGTGAGAGGAAGGGGATTTTAAACTCAGAATGGAGAAAGAAAAGAGACTCTGGGAGAACAGGCAAGGGTTCTGCAGAGGCTGTGGGGAGGCCACCCCGCACTGATTACAAGTTCTTTGACTCCATTTGCCTCGTTGTGAAAGCGGGGTCACATAGCCAGAGTCTGCAAATCATCCAGAACTCCACCAGCTAGGAAGAAATTCCCTGATAGAGACTTTAAGCCCAACAATTTCATTGAAAAAATGGGGCGAAATTTAGAAGCAAATGGCAAGAGTGAAACTCACCAAACAATCACTATTGGTCATTCTTCACCTTAAAAAACAGAAAAGTTCATGTGAAGGTGTTTATTGAAGGAAGACCTTGCCAAATGGAAGTGGACTCAGGCTCTTATTTATCTATGGTGTCATGGGACACCATCCACAACTCTTTCCCAAAATTCAGAAAAAGCATTTCCAGAAGCAAACTGACTCTCAAAGACTACCAAGGAAACAAGATTCCAGTAGTTGGGCAGAGATTTCAGCGTGCAGTTTAAAGCCACACCAAGCGTTTGCCCCTGACCATCGTGGACAAGGATGCCCAAGTTTGCTGGGACTTGAGTGGTTCAAGCCACTTGGCATCGAGGTGACTGGCATCCATCACGTGAGCAGTTCTGACTGGGAAGAGTCCTTGAAGTCTGAGTTTCCAGAGGTCTTCAGAAGGACTGGGCAAGTATATGGGGACTATTGCTTTGGAGGTGCCCCAATGTTTAAAGCCCAGGAGGGTCCCATTTGCTTTAAAGGAAAAAATTGATGCACAATTAGATAAACTCATTGCTCAAGGGGTTTTAGAGCCTACTGACCACTCCAGATGGGAAACACCCATAGTCACACCAGTCAAGGCTGATGGGTCAGTGAGAATCTGTGGTGACTACAAGGGGACACTTAACCATCGCTGCAGCAGAGCGCACAGTACCAGTTGTGCATCATCTGCTCCATTCCCTTGGCAGGGGTACAGTATTTGCTAAACTGGATTTGGCTCAGGCATATCAACAATTAACAGTTGATGATGCCACTGCAGAGGCACAAACAATTGTGACCCATAGAGGTGCCTTCAAATGTAAAGACTACAATTTGGAGTAAGCGTGGCACCTGGCATTTTCAGAGCCTTATGGAAAGAATGTTGCAAGGACTGCCAGGGGTAGTGCCTTATTTTGATGATGTTTAATCTCTGCTGAAAATGACACTCAGCTTCAAGAGAGACTCAGAGAAGTCCTTACCAGATTCAGAAAAGCGGGGTTAAAAGTCAAGGAAGACAAATGTACACTCAAAACAGACAGAGTTGAGTTCCTGGGGTATATGATTGACAAGCAGGGCATCCATCCTACTGATGCCAAGGTTAAAGCAATCAATGAAGCCCCTAAAC
Organism: Naja naja; assembly: GCA_009733165.1. NCBI lineage: Eukaryota > Metazoa > Chordata > Lepidosauria > Squamata > Elapidae > Naja > Naja naja. Next base: position 69,231,015 of record CM019149.1, read on the forward strand.
CTCGATGCAAGGCAGATTTGCAAGCCTTCCTTGGACTTATTAACTTTTACCACATGTTTCTACCTCACAAAGCATCTATTGCTGAGCCCTTACATCGCCTACTTGATAAGAATGCTGTTTGGATCTGGGGAAGGAACAGTCAGCATTTAACAGTATTAAGAGACTAATCACGTCTGATGCTGTGTTGATACAATTCTCTGAGAATTTACCTGTTGTTCTGACTTGTGATGCATCCCTTTTGGAGTGGGGGGGTTTTGAGTCACAGGCTTCCCAATGGACGGGAAGCCCCAATTGCATTTTACTCTGCTGCTGTCCAAAGCAGAGAGGAATTATAGCCAATGGACAAGGAGGCTTTAGCAGTTGTTGCAGCTGTTAAGAAATTTCATGAATATCTGTATGGCAGGTCATTCACCATTGTTACAGATCACAAACCTTTACTTGGCATTGTGGCAGGAGACAAACCTACACCTATCCTGTCACCGAATGCTGAGGTGGACTGAATTTCTTGCAGCCTATTCCTACAAACTGATTCACAGGCCTGGCAAGGACATTGGACATGCTGATGCACTGAGTCGTTGCCCACTACCTTGCCAGGAGGACTTTGAACTTGAAACTCACACCTTTTTCCTGGAGACCGTTGCTAAGCTTCCAGTCCATGCTGCTGAGATTGCCAATGCCAAAGATGCTGTGTTGGCACCTGTTATGGGCTGGATTAAGAAAGGTTGGCCTCTTCAAGATCTACCTCACCTTGCCCAACCTTTTAAGTCCAGGCAAACTGAATTATCTGTATTAAGAGGATGTATTTTGTGGGGTAACAGGGTGGTTATTCCTGCAAAACTGCAAAGGAGGTTTTGGAAATGTTACATGAGGGTCATCCTGGGATTGTAAGGATGAAAGGTTTGGCCAGGAGTTATGTATGGTGGCCAGGTATTGACAAAATGGTTGAAAACTGGGTAGCCTCTTGTCCCAATTGCCAGGTAGTCAGACCTGCCCCACCTCACACACAGGAATGGGAATGTCCTAGGGGCCCATGGTCTAGAATCCACATTGATTTTGCAGGCCCTACAAGAGGGCACACTTTTCTAGTGATAGTAGATGCATACTCCAAATGGCTAGAGGTAATTCCAATGACATCCACTACTACTGAGGCTGTTATCAAGCAGCTCAGAAAATTGTTTGTAACCCATGGGTTACCAGATGTCCTTGTCTCTGACAATGGCCCTCAATTCACATCTAACATTTTGAATCCTTTCTAGCTCAACAGGGCATCAGACATGCCCTCACTGCCCCTGGGCACCCTTGACCTGGCGGGCTGTGAGCATGAGTGCGGCTTTACAAAGAGCTTCAGCAGCTGGTCCTGGGGACATCACTGAGAAGCTTGAAAAGCTTCTTAGTGTTCAACACATCACTCTAGCCCATCAACTAACTTGTCCCCAGCAGAGTTGTTGATGGGCAGAAACGGTCTTCCTTGACCGCCTTCATCCCACTGCACTGCACCACTGGATTCCACTTCCAAAGTTCGTTCTTTTAGTGTGGAGATTCTGTCTATGCTAGGAACCTGGTGACCTTTGTGGATTCCTGCTGAAATAACTCACATCACGTTCTTACAGGGTTTCAAACAGAGGATGGCCTCCTCTGGAGCAGGCACATTGACCAACTTAGATCCAGGGTCCCTCAGGAACATGGCCCTGTCTCCTCTGGGTCCCTCACCTGATGTTTCTTCTAGGGGGGGGAACAGGAGGAAAATCAGCAAACAGGAATCAACCCCATGTGTAACGAGCCATTCACAGGGAACCATCCGAACCCTGTCACAAAGCCAAGATCCATCCTTAGAAGTGGAAGATTGCACATCACTACCTGACTTGGGTGCTGACATTGGAATGGAGATGGGTTGGGAGGAGAGACCAGATTCTAACAATCAACAGGGTCTCCTTTCACAGGAAGTCCCAACAGGAAATGTCAGCAGACACATTTCCTCTCTCACTGGGTGAAACGTTAAAGCTTCTGAACCACGAAGGTCTCCAATGCCGCGTAAGAGCCCCACCTATTTAAAGGAATACATTAGATAGGTTGGGGTTTGGTATGGACTGAACCTAGTGGGGAGGGGTGTTATGTATGTAGTTTGAATGTTATTGGTTTATTTGAACTGTTCTTGTAAAATGTCAAATGGTATTGGTTTAAATAGTGCGGGAAGAATCCCTGCACTCCCATTGGCTGGCAGCTACGGCTGCAGGCTATAAACAGCAGTAGCCAAGCCAGGGCCGGGTCCATTCGAGCTGTAGTCACTAATAAAGTCTTTGCTGGAACTCCTTGCGTCTGACTCTTCATGCAAACTTAACACTCAGGTTGGATCTTTCTCTGATTTCCACCCATTTTTTTTGTTTGATCCTTCGGGACTTTGGAGAATTGACCCCCTGTTCCCTGTAAAAGCCCTTCAGGTGTTGAAAGACGGCTGTCATGTCACTTCTAGTCCTTCCCTTTGTTAGACTAAAATACTTACTTTCCCTAGACGTTCATTGTATGTTTAGCCTCCAGACCCCTTATCATCTTTGTTGCTCTTCTCTGCATCTTCCTAAGGAGCGAATTATTTAGAGGGTTGGTGACCATTTCAAATCTGTGACTGAAATTGGGAGCATTTTTAGCAATTGCCTTTGAATTTTTGTTTTGCTTTACATTTTTTGTTACATATATAACAGTGATGTTATATGCCCTGACACACCTAAGATAAGCCTTAATTGGCCGGTCAAGTACTGTTGCTTGATTCCTTCATGTTTACAGATCAAAGCCAACCATAGTCCAGTATATTTTTTGTGCCCTACATGTCAAACCATCAGTGCTTTCATTCCCCAGAGTGGCTCATTTTGATTTTTCCATTCATGCAAATCTCACCATTGCATAAATTGAAGCAGTGGTGGTCAAAAGGATAGAATAAGTTCAAAAGAAATGATCAGTCCAACCACAAACTCCTAACACTGTATAAAATTTGCCTATATCACTTCCAATGTAATATAATTGAGATGTGAGTCAAGAGAAGAAGCAATTATGAACCTTTTGTTCTGTTAGCAGAAATTGCTTCTGTGACAGAAAAGTCATACTGGATATATATGTGGGGAAATCAATAACAAATTGAACAAACACCATTATATCTACTGTATTAATGTTTATTCTTGACTGAGGTAGATACCTTTTTTGAGAGAAACATAGCACCAGCCTACGCTCCCCCTTCACACTTTAGCCAAGTTAATTAAACAGATGTTAACATTAAACAATATATTTTAGTTAATTAAATGGATGTATGCTTTTGCTTTTTACATAAACAGTTAACATGTTGGGGACATACTTTGTAGTGAGATTTTCATTGTTATGCATAGATATACAGCTATTTGCTCATCTGGTAGCTGCTAAGAAAGAAATTATTCTGGAAAGAAATCATCCATCTGGTATTTGCAGAGGCACATAAAACAAAAGGAGCTACAGAATTAAAGTTCTCATGCTCTGAATGTAAACAATGCTACAGAAAATGAAGGATAAAGTGGTGATATATTTAACAATGGATTCTGTCCTGCCCCCCCTCCATCTTCCATAAGTTTACCTTCATGCCTGCAGACTCTCAACTTTATTCATGTTGTAGATTATTTTCGTTTCATCCCTTCTCTTTTGATCTGATTGGTACAGGGTCCCCAACAGAGGTTTATGTTCCCACTGGGGCCCCTCTCAACACATTGAAGATTTTGAGTCTTCCCAGTCAAAAGAAATCCTGAACCATACAGAGAAGAAGGCATTGCAAGCCACATGGGTATATTTGCTAAGAAAATTTTATGAATATGGCGGTAACATTTTGATGAATTTTTATGTCAGACGAAATTCCCAATGTAAGAACACACTGTTCTAATTACAGGGAAGAGGGCTGAGTTTTCATCAGCAGATGTGGAGGTTAGGTAGTTTGTTCACAGATAGTGCCAGTATTGAAAAAGGGGTTCATTTGGGTTATAAGGACACATGTAACTAAAACACTGAATGAATTGAAGAAAACACTTGAAATTGTCAAATCAGAAATGAAATATAGTTAACCAATGCTTTAGAAAGAAGTGAACTTAAAGGAGTGGAGTAGACCACTTTAAATTACAATATATTTATTCAAACCATATGAAGGAATGGAGTGAAAGTGGATAAGGCACACACTACTCAATGAACACTTAGCTATAACCAAATAAATAACAAGATCAGAATTAATTACTACTAAGTGAGCATTACTGTTTGTATATAAACATATATGCAACTTATACAGCAAAGATACAATGATGGAACACGTCAAGGAATTCTATGGCAAATTGCGGGAATTGCTAAATGCATAATCTAAATAGAAAATAATACTATGAACAGGTAATTGGTATGCAAAAATTGGACAAACTGATGAAGTTACAGCAGCAGTAAATTTATATTGGAGGTAATGTCTTCAGAGATAAATTAATAGAATTCCAGGAAGATATGGCTTCATTCATTGCTAATAGTTGCTTCCAGCATCACAGGTGCAAATTCCAGATCTGGATATCAGTACAATCTTACATTTTTAGCAGTGATTAAATTCTACTTTGTTGCCTTTAAGATCAGAAACTGAATTCTGATCCAATAAAAGAAATACTTAGGGGTCCTTCGTGCTCTCTGAGCTTGCTTGTTTTCTTGCAGATGTTTCATTACCCAACTAAGTAACATTATCAGTAACTGATGTTTGGTACTGATGAGTCAATAGAAAATGCTTGCATGTACTGCTGTTTGTTTTTTAACTGCGTTGTTTAAATGAAAAATCTGCCAGAAAACAAGCTATCTCAGAGCACCAAGGACCCCTCATGTCAACCCTGAGCTACAAATACTCTATTAGCAAAAGAAATACTGGTGCTTAAAAGAGAACTATCCAGGAGCAAACAAAAACCCATGTTTTTTCTTTTCATTTATTTATTATTTTGTAATAAATAAATCTTTGTCTATGGCTTTTAATTGAATAAATGAATAAAATTGTCAGCTGCCACCTCATGCTTGCGCTTATGCTTGGCTACCACTCGGTGCCAGTCTGCCGTAGACTCTCGGGGGAGTGGATGGGAGTGGGGAAGATTTGAGGGAAATGAAAAGTTCACTGTATCTCCCTGCAATGCAGCTTCAAGGTCAGCCAGTTGGGAATGAAATGTAGCTGCATACCAGCCCACACTTGAAGTGACTGTTCTGAAAACATTTTCTTTGAATTTAATTGGACATTGTGGGCCCCAGCAATGGGAGGTACCTAAGGCAGGGAAAGATAGACTTGGAGATTTTGGCACACGGTTTTCAGTTCTGGCTTTGCATTACTGTACTTCACTTGACTTCTAGTAAACAATACCTTTCTCCACTAATCGAGTTAAGGATCGTTCTTACTTAGAGGTTCAAGCTGAGGCAGGTTTGACAGAAATGAAGTTATAGAAAGCTGGAAAGACTACATTTATGCCGTCTACAAATGGGCTACTGGAATGCCAGAAATATATGTAGAAAACTGATTGTCCTAGTTTTCACAAGCAATAGCAAACTGTTCAATAGAAAAACACTAGGTATAGATGAAATCTGTATTGATGGATGTAAAGTTTCAGGAACAGAGAGGTTTGTGGCTGTGAACTCTAATATGGAACATGACTGTGGCTTTGAAACTAGAAAATTTTTGTGTATATGCCCATAACAAAAAAACAGAGAATGCCCAAATTATTATATCACTGTATTAGTTGCTCACACAGGGAAAGCTTTTCTTTAGATTCTATAAGGAAGAACAGAAAGGAAAATGTCAGATGAATAGATAGGTTAAAGAAAAGATGTAAGGACAGGAGTGAGATAACTAATATAACATGGGTAACACAAGTTACTGTAAGAACTGAGTTTGGAGAAGCAGAGTGGCTCAGAATAGGAAAGGACAGAATGCTTATTACCTTCATATTTGTTTAACTTATTCAAAGAATGTTCAGCAGAACTGAAAGAGACAGCTGTTATGATCAAAATTTTGATACATTCATTAAGTGACTCACATGGCTGTTAAGCAAATCTAGTTTTCCCCATTGACTTTATCTGTTGGAAGTCCATTGGGAAAGTCACAAATGGTGATCATGTGACATTGGGATACAGTGCCCAAGTTTTAAACATGTGACTGTGGAGATGCTGCGGTGATAGCAATAGTGATAGCACTTAGACTTATATACTGCTTCACAATGCTTTATAGCTCCCTCTAAGCAATTCACAGAGCCAGCATATTGCCCCCAACAGTCTGGGTCCTCATTTTACCCACCTCAGAAGAATGGTAGGCTGAGTCAACCTTGAGCTAGTGAGAAGCGAACTGCCAAACTGCTGGCAGCCAGCAAGTCAGCAGAAGTAGCCTGCAGTACTGCTTTCTAACCACTGAGCCACCACGGTGATTGTCAGTTCAAGCACTTAGTCACTTTTTTCAGTGCCATCATAACTGTGAACAATTGTTAAACTAATGGTTGTAAGTCAAGGACTATTTGTATATGAAATACTCCTACTGTGTAGTGAGGAAGGATTATTATTGTTATTGTTATTATTGTTATACACAAAAAACAACAGTGTACACAGCAAATGAGATAACTATGCTGGGTTTTGTATCACAAATCACTAGTCGAACACTTCCCAAGCATTTAGGAAGTGTTTATTATCATTATCATTATCATTATCATTATCATTATTATTAAATTTAAATGGCCACTCATCTGACTTGCATGTGACTCTGAGTGGCATACATAGTTGAAACAGAAGTAAAACTATATCTATCCTTAAAAACAATGAAAAAATTAAGACTGACATGTAAAAGATAATAATAAAAAGACAGAGGAGTGTGCACTCTAACTATATACAATATGAACATTTAAGGGGCTTCATATGTCCTTTGGATGCCCAAGCTGCATGGATCAATAAAGTTTTAAGAGCCTTCCAGAATGTGCTGTCCAGCCAGCTTAGAGTTAATGGGATTTGGGATAGGTAGTTAGGAATTGAGAGCTGTCCCCTTAAGGGAAAGCATCATGGTAAATGTAGTTAAGGTATCCTGGGAAATGTAGTCCATGTCATGTGGTCACATCTGTAATCCTGATTGGTCACTAAATTGACCCTTGTTGGGTTGTGGGACGCTCCCTCACTCTAGCCTGAATCCTATACCATGCAGTCACTACAATCATCATCATGGTGATCATCATAGGGATGAGAGTTTAATATCTTTCTATACAACAATTCAGAAATGCAAAGGATTGGACATTAAGAAGAACCTTGTCATAACTGTAAGTTGACAGGATGCCTGATGAACCAATAAAAAAGACTTCGTATAGATGCTTTGTGGAGTTGCTCTGTCTGCTTTATACCCATCCAGAGCGTAATAAGCAGAACAGTAGAAAGATATTTTAATCTTGTTTCCACAGATGTAAAGGTCTGAAATACCTGAGTAGAATGATGATTTGTCTGTCTGAATTACTGCAATCCCAAAGTAAATGATGATCTGGATTCCCTCAATATAAAGTCAGTTAATTTGGACTCTTAAAAGTAAAGAATTATTGCTGTATCGGAATCCCTGGGAAGATTAAAAGTAATTTGAATTTTGTGATAAAGACAAAGGTATTTTGAAGCCAGGAATAAATGTGCATGCTATTCCTTTGTACCTCTCTCTCAAACCTCTCATCGTGGATGAAGGAAGGGGCAAATTCACCCTCCACTCTCTTCATCATGAGAAGCTTCTCTGTCTCGGATTACATCTCTGCTAGCTCAAAAGGAACTAAATTAGCAGGGAGGGGCAAGGAATTCCCCCCTTCTCCTTTTACACAAGAGACTTTCAAACATCCTATTCTCTGGCTTAATCTGCATCTTCCCATTGTTGGCTAAAGAAATGAAGCAGTTTGTATAGATGCTTTGTGGAGTTGCTCTGTCTGCTTTATACCCATCCAGAGGGTAATAAGCAGAACACAGAAGAATGGATGACTTGCATCCTCTCTTTGACCAAGATAATTTTGGACTTATCACAATAGGGGAAGAGAAAGGCTTGCTGGTTCTTTCTCCTTTGCTATTAACTCTTGTATATTCTGATGAATTTCCTGGATAGTGATGATAACTCACCAGTTTTATAGAGTTGAAAGGAGTTCAGTTCTACTGAGTCCAACTGTTTAGTGCCAAGGATAGCTCTTCATTCTAAATATCTTCATCAATGATTTAGACAGGGGGATAGAAAGGGAATTCATGAAATTTGCAGACAATACCAAACTAGCACAAGCCAACACTCCAGAAGATAGGTTCAAATTACAGAAGGATCTTGACAAATTTGAACCCTATCTATGAATTTCAATGGTGAGAAATGTAAGGTTCTATATTTAGGCAATAAAACAAAATGCACAGGTTTAAAATAGGTGGTACCTAGCCCAATAGTAGTCTGTAGAGGGATCTTGGAATGCTAGTGGACAATCACTTGAATATGAGCCAGCAGTGTGCTGCAGCTGCCAAAAAAGTCAAAGTAGTCCCAGAGGGACAGAATCAAGATCATGTGAAGTGTTAGTACCACTTTATAATGCCTTGGTAAGACCACATTTGGAATATTGCATCCAGTTTTGGTTGCCATGATATAAAAAAGATGTCTAGAAAGAGTGCAAAGATGAGCTACAAAGTTGATTAGGAGACTGAAGACTAAAACATATGAGGAATGATAGCAGGAATTGGGTATGTCTAGTTTAATGAAAAGATGGACTACGGGTGACATGATAGCAATGTTTTGTAGTTATGTATGTTTTTTTTCCTGTGATCACCCTGTTGAGTAGAATCACTCAGAGGTTAAATAAAAATACTGTGGAAAGCTTTAATAACTCAGCCATAAGTAAGGAGACATAAGTAAAAATAACTTTTTTTCTTCAAAACTCAATGTGATTTGTTGTTCAGAGGAATATTTTGATTTGGAGATGTTTGTTAAAATCCTCCAGTGATTTTCTGTCTCCATTTAGAATGAATCAGTGCCTTGTAAAGATCATTTTAGTTCTTCTTTCAGTAGATTCATATTTGTTATACTCAAAGGACTTGTCCATAGTATTCTTAGACAGAATTGTCCAACATTTCTCTTCCTTACTGACTTCCCATCTTGGCTTTTACAGAGTAAAATTTATCAACCAGCCAATCCAAGGGTCTTCAAACTTGGCAAGTTTAAGACTTGTGGACTTCAACTAGCAGAAATTCATCAGCTAACATGACTGCAGGAGGAATTCTGGGAGTTGAAGTCTACAAGTCTAAAACTTGCCAAGTCTGAAGACCCTGAGCCAATCAATCTGCCAATCAATCATTCAAATTTCTAGGCCACCCAAGTTCAGAACAAATGTGAGTGGTGTCACAAAACTTAAAAGAAAACAACATTATATAAAAAGGGCAATACTCAGCTGAGAAAACATCACCATGTTCTTCTACATCATCCTAAAAAGCTAAAACTATTTAGCTTTTAGTCATCAGCATTTAGCTTTCCAAAGTACAAAATGGATAGTAAGCTTCTTTGCCTTTTATGGCTACAGATTTGATCCAAAGCTTTCAGTTTGGCTTCTTGTTTGCAATTTTGGTTGAACTAAATTAACACCCTTCATTTTTACACTCTGTTACAAATGTCTAGAAAGTCAAGTCAGTTGTGCCAAAGGATCAAATTGGGAATAGTCCTATTTTTTAAAAAGACATTTTCATGTAGATTGAAGAGATTTATCAGATTCAGGTAGAAACGGATGAAGATTTTTTTCAAAGGTCTCATGCATTTTCTGTTCCATTGAGTTTCCAGCTAGCAAATGGGTGTCAAAACAATACTTTTAGCAAGGTGAATAAAATTAAAACTACTATAATAGATCAAATATGCATAATTGGGCATGACTTTCAATAAAATCTCAACTAAGGCAGGAAGAATTAAGCATATCCTTTCTCCCTGAGCAGCAGTATACAAATAAATATTGGAATCCCAAACTGTTAAAATATTGAGAATGTGATACACAGTTTGAGCCAGTAATCTCTGAAGAATATATATGTGTGTGTTTGTGCATGTGTGTGTCTGTCCCAGGCTGCTGTGATATTGAATAGCTACCACGGTATGGAAATTCTCCTTGCAGTTTGTGAAATTTATTAGCGCAGCGTGCACTAGGTTTTTCTCATATTTGGTGTTATGAAAGTGAATGTCAGGGTGGAATTGTAAAATAATCTTTTCTTTTGTAACACACTATGGCTGGGAACCTAAGAGTGATTTTAACTGAATGTTGTACTATTTGACTGAACATAACATTTTCTTTTACCAGCTAATGTTTAAAGTGGTTTTTCCATAAAGTGCTGTATTCTGCCAAAATATACATTAGAGATAGAATTATTTATAAATTCTTTCCATAGATCCTTAATATTTGCATGCATGAACCAGAAAGAGGGCCGAGACAATATCTACATACAGCTCACATCTTGGACATAAACTGGTTCAATGTCTCCCCTCAAGACGCCGATATTGGGCATTGCATGCCAAAACAACTAGACACAAAGATAGTTTTTTTCCCCCAGTGCCATCACTCTGCTGAACACCTAATTCTCACAGCACTGTCTTAGGCTTAAATATATTTACCCATGTAGTAGGCTGTATTGTTATTATCCTTCTCCTCTTCTTATTTCCCATCTTTTTTCATCTTTTCATCTTTCCTACTGTCTTCTCCTATGGTATCTTATGATTTGTCACTTGTAGTTTGTACGTACACTGAGAGCTTATGTACCAGAGACAAATTCCTTGTGTGTCCAATCACACTTGGCCAATAAAGTTCTGTTCTATTCTCCTGAAAGTGGACTTGCAGAAAAATCTTGCAAAATGGAGGCAAAGATACACCATGTCTTCCTCTTCTCTCTCCAGGTTTTCTTTTCTCCTCTCATAATAGTCAACATTTCCATGGCCATTGGGTATGTTCCATCTTTAGAAAGTTGCTTTCAGGTGTGCCCCCTCCCCCAGAACTTTTCTCACATTTCTCTGCCTTGTATTATAATGTACACTTGTGGGAGAGGAATTGTTACTAGGATTATTGGAAACTGGAAGCAGAATTCATTGTGACTTGACAAAACCCCTTTCACTTGAAATTCCCTGCACATTCACTTCAGCCTGAGTCTGAATGTAGTACCTGATAGTATTATGAGTCTTTGCTGAATGGTGCTGAATGGTGATATGTCTAGACAATTTATTGTTTGTTTATAGTACAATCCATTAAGTGGATACTAATTGCTGGAAGAAGTGGCTATAATATATATATAAGTTGGTTTTATCAAGACAATACTTGCCTCCACTAAAGACAAGCAAAGAACAATAAGTTTTGTCAGATAAATATTGTATTGTATCTCATATGAAATCTTGTGATTTTACCTAGCATAAAATTCCTACACAGCAAGCATAATTGCTTGAACCTGAAATTAATAACTCAATGTGCTAATAAACATATAGAAAAATATCAGGTGCTAAGATTGGTGTCTTAGCATTAATTTATAGTTGACATTTACAGTGGATGTTAATAATGTATGTATGAGAGGAAGCTAGCAAGATAATCTATAATGAAATAGTCAGTGCACCTCATCCTGTCCTGACAATCATCTGAGATTTAGATAATCTCTGATGTAAACATCTCTCTGCCATTATGAAATGGAATCAGAGATCAGCAACACAGAACCTTGCTTTGATTTTGTTTCTTCAAGTGACCAGCTTGGGCCTCTGACTGAGAATAAGAGTGAAAGAGAAAGTAGGGGAAAAAGACAGAGAATAAAAGAGTCACACTGCCCATTTTTGCTCTGGCATCATTCCTTCCTGCATTTTTTTCACTGAGTATCCCTAAGGGAAAAAGCTTCTTTACACTCACAGTTTATATGAATTTGCTTACTTAAAACATTTATATAGCTGTCCATTTTAAAAACAAATCTGGTATATGCACTTGAACATTGCAGCATTTTATGTGTCTGTTCCTTCATTTTTGCAATGTGATTCGATACCCAGTTATCACTGCAGCCTTGGGATTGATGTTTATCCTTCTTCCTTCTCCTACCACTCTAACACCAAAAAAAATAAATAAATTTATAGCGCTTTAAAAGTATGCATATCTAACGTGCAATTATGCGTTTAATTAAACCTTTCTTGATTTAGCTGCTGGGAGCCCTGAGGGAAGTGACAGTTTATTTCTAAAAAAGATTTGATGCACAAGGACCTGATTTATCTCTCATTAGTCTTGCTTTTTACAAGGTTCAGCCCTGTGGGTTTTAAGGAGCCTTTCTCTGACTGAATCTCTATGAAAGTGAGAGAAGAATTCAGTTGCAGTTTTTTCTCTCTTGTTGTTGTTTTCTCCGATGTCCTGATTTTAGCATATTGAGCTGAAACGGAAGGTGCAAATTAATCCTGTTAGATGTTCAGTTAATTGTTAAAACAAGTTTGAATTAGGGAATGAGAGAGCTCACCTACAGTGCAGACAGAAACAACTCATGTTTCAAATGTATGGATTTTTTTTAAAAAAAGGATAAAAATATTATAAACATTTTTACATTTAAATACGGAGATGACTAAAAAGTAAGGGAATATGACTCAGCTGGATTGCTCAAACATGGCAGACCTGCTGTCTAGGTGCACCCTTTTGTTCAATAAATTACGGAAGATGAATTACCATGGAAACTAAATGATTAGGCTATTATTTATTATTCCTAATGGTTTTTTTCTATTCAGAAGACAGCAGATAAGAAGGGGAAATGAATATACTTACTCCACACCCCACCCAACCCAGTCAAGTATGTAATTCAGGTGTTTGCAAATAAGAAGAAACTGCAAAATGTAATTCCACTGAGTATGGCTCTTCTGAGTTAATAGGCTTTGGGCAATGCCTTGTGTTGATACGTGGAATTAGGAATATTGACTGAAGTTATAGTTTTGCCTTTAATTGGGCTCATCTTGCATATTTAAAACATTTATATAGCTGCCTGTTTTAAAAACAACTCCAGTATATATAAGAGACACTTGTGCAATGTGTCTTTCAGACACATTGATGTTTCTAAATGCAGATATTAATATATTTAAAGTTTGATTCTATACATTACAGTAAAATTCTGCTATGTGTCTAGCTCATAAAGTTCTGTTGCAATGTGACCTGGCTTTAAGAAGCTTGACAACTGCAACCCAGACTGTCGATTTCTGTGTCTCAAACAAGATCCTCCTGAAGAGGGATGCTTACCTTAATAATCGGCTAAAAGAGATTCTATTTTCTCCCTATTCAAGAGACAGCTTGCAAACTATGCTGTCTTTTATCTGACTGTTCCCTAGGCAGTGTTTCTGGGCCCAGGTCATTCCCACATGCCATTTACAACAAGAAACCCAACCAGATGAGCTAATTCTACATTATTGTAAAGTTTACATTACCACAATCTTGCAAGTCTGAATGCACATCTCTCCCCATCTCCTTTACAGCCCAAGAAACCAGGGAAGTTCTTTTCTGAACTTCTTGCCCTACCTGTGTTCCTGCTGCAGGCTCAGCTGCCTTTTATCTGACCATTCTCTAGGTTGTGTCTCTTTGTCCTATATCCCAAGGTCATTCCCACATACCATTACAGAAACTGTGTGCTCATTAGGGTTGTTATTTTTTTGCTGAAGTTTATTTTCTCAATGTAAGCTTATTTACTGTATGTTTCATGTATTCTGGGATTTCTGTGCAACAGGTTTTCCTTCATTACTTGTGGCTCTATCTCAACTTGTGACCTGCTCCATGATTTTTCTCCTTTGTAGGTTTCTATGGGAGGTAACCTTTAATAGGATTTTAGTGGATATATTGCTGCTGATTATAGAAGCACTATATGTTTCTTTCCTTCAACATTTATTGTTTTGCATGTGGCTACTTAGAGTTAAAACAGAATGTTTACTCTCATGTTTGTTTGTTTTTAAAATAAAGGTTATTTTAATGATCCCTGGTGAGGTTGATTTAACTCCCAAAGGGTGTAGGGAATGATTTAGCTAATGTTTTAGAGCTCCACAGTCAGGAGGTGGTGCAACAGGATTTATTTCATTTTCACCATACTTTCCCCTTTTTTAAATGCAACTTGTGGCATTCCCACCTATCTTATGAGAATCTTATTTATAAATATAAAAATATAAATAAGAAATGAAATTGCTAAAATGTACACGAGGAATTGAATTCAGCATATTATGGTAGGTGCACATGAAATTAGTTCATTTGCTGTGATGGTTGAATGCTACGCTACAGCACACAGGGATAATAAAGAACCAGGGATAAATTTGGGGGGAAATTGTGCAATTCTAACTAATGCAATGATAAGGAAGGGGGGAATTATTTGAGAGGATATGAATGGACAGTTAGGAACAAGTCAAAAGCGATAGCTATTTGTTTAGTAAGTATATGCTTACGAAGTATTTTTTTTTGTTTTAAATATGTAGCTTATGCATAAGCCTGTTCATATATATATACATAACAAAGGAATGAATCTAAAAGCAGGGTTGATTTGACAGTTTGCATTGAAAAATAAGAATTACTGAATGATTGGGACAGATGTTGATTATGAGACAGACCATTATTTAGTAGTGTCAAGAATGGATTTGGAGAAAATGCATATGAGATAAAATGAAGAAGTGAAAAAATGGGAAGGAAAGCAGAATAATTATAGGAAGAACAATTGAGACTCCTATATGAAAAAGCATTAGAAGATATATCCATCTCAGTAGAATAAATCAAAATTGGATATAAAGAAAAAGGACATGGACACTTCTTGGAACAATGTGAAAAGAATTAATGACAATATGCCACAGAAGTGTGTGCAGTTATGCTCATAAAAAGCTGAAATGAAAAAGGCTGTATATGAGAAAAAGGCATATAAAAGATTGCTTTAAAAATGAAGATGTGAAGAATGTATTGAATGCTGTATATAGAGGGAAAAAGACATTTGCAAAGGATGTAATCAAAGAGAGCAAGGAATAGTTAAGACTATAACAGGCAGAAAAGAATCCTGAGTGATTTTCATGGGAAAAAAACATAGTTTGGAAGGACTAAACAATACACCTTCATTTCATCCATCCATTCCACAAAGTGAATGAAATTAGGAATAAAATTGATGTAATTATTTGGAGTACAGTTGTGAAGAAATGATTAAAAGGTCTTTTGGAGATTTGCTTGGGAATTAAATGATACACCAAGAGTGAAACTGAGAGCCAGTTTTGTCTAGTGGTTAAGGCTAGAAACTAAGAGACAATGAGTTCTGTTCCTGCCTTAGGCATGAAAGCTGGCTGGGTGTCTTTGAACTGGTCACTCTTTCTCAGCCCAACCCTCTTTACACCTTTGTTGTGTTAGGGAAAGAGAAGAACTAAGGATATTATGTATGTTTGCTGTGTTGAGTTACTTACAAAGTAAGAAAGGTGGGGTAACAATCAAATAAATGAACAGGAATGCTAAACTCTGTGACAATATTGAAAAATGGTGAGTCTGCAGATGAAACTGGGAAAAAGTTAAAATATGGATAGCATTTGCTTATGGAACTTCTGTGTGAAGAAAGACACATCTTGGCCTGATTGTTATCTATTTGTTTACCAAATATATGAGGCTGCCCATCCATCTTGGGATGGTGAACAAAAGTAAAAACCATCAACAATCATAAAAGAATACACAGAACAAACAAACAAACAAAACCAGACTGAGTTTCTTTCATTAAAAATCTTTAAAAAAATCATGCCATACATCCACACCAGAATTATTAGTCTTAAATCCTTGCTTGAAAGTTAAAGTAAAGTATACCCAAGTTGTATGAAAGGGATAAAATTGCAGTTACAATCATAGATTGATGTATGATAACATACTAGGATATTGAAATTATTATTTTATAATGGGGAAACATTTGGATAAGAATTAACCCTGAATATAGTAAAATATTGGTAAATGAATTGATGAATATAGTTAAAAAGGTAGCTTTTCAGCATACTGCAGTAGCAATTGTACAACATTTTTAGAGCTTCTGGATGCTGTTGTTTTCCTCATTAACAAATGGACTATGAGATTACTATTTTTTATGTTTTCACAGCAGAGTGGCAAAAAAGGGAACTAATCTTTGTGTTTGTATCCCAATGAGAAAAAAGCACAATATGGGAGAATATGGATAATTGCTTAGACTTCTGTCAGTTGACAGGGCATTTCTATATAGGAGTGTGATTAAACTGATTTTATTGGAGTGCAAATGGTAGAACATTCTATCTGCCGAATAAAGGATTTAAGAGACATAGGAGACTTAGTCTATTGGCAAAGTCGGGGCTATATACATCTGGAACAGAGAAAAGGTCTTTCTGGCAGTTTGTGTCAAAGTCGGTTCATTTCAGATCAGGCTTTATCAAAACCCAGTGTAGCTTGTTTTATAACGAGAAGCCCCAAGACCTTAGGACTGCAATTATTTTCTGGGACCTAGTAGATGTGATGCTGTCATGTAGTGACATGGTTTTGTGTTGTTGAACTAGAAAAATTAAATGTTCAAATGTTTAAACATATTGAGAAAGTATATAATTAGAGAACACTTTATGCAAATATGGAATTAAAAGGATGGTTTATAAATGCTAAATGAAATTGTATTATTTGATGAAAGAAAGTAAAATCTTAGTGAATATATAACATTGAACAGTAAGACAAGGATCTGTGATGTCCCACTGGTTGCTTAATGTAATTTGGGTACAAATATAAGGAGTGCTTCTGGTGATATTGTAGTTGCTTTGGGATGGGTTTTGGGGTGTACTTTTGCATGCGGATATTGCTGTATTATTGGATGAGAAATGGAATGATTTGCAGGAAATGTTATATACATTATATATAGCAATATATATGCAAAATGCTACAGTATATACATTATATAGAGAGCAATGAGGAGAATGGCTATGAAAATATTTCAAAGATCAAGGTATGTGTAGTTGATGAGATCAATAGAGAGATGTGAGAAGTATACAGAATAAAAAAAATGTTCATGAATTAGTGTATGAACATCATGTCAGCAAGGTTGGTTTCCAAAGACAGAAAGGTTTGAAGAGATACAGTTAATGATAATGGTGTAAATCAGATTTAAATTTCTTTTTCATGCCTTTTATCTTTTGTCTTGAAGTTCTTGCCCTTCTGTTGATCAGTATTTTTGTTGTTTGTATAATGTTGCTTGTTATGTATGTAGGTTTGAATGGCATTGGTTTAGTTTGAATCGTTCTTGTAAAATGTCAAATATGATTGGTTTGAAAAGCGTGGGAAAACCCTGCACTCTGATTGGCTGGCAACTGCGGCTGCTGGCTATAAGTAGCAGCCATAGCCCAGCCAAGACGGGTCCATTCGAGCTGTAGTCACTAATAAACTCTTCACTGAAGCTCTTCGCATCTGACTCTTCATGCAAACTTAACATTGCTTACCCGAAAAGGGAGAAATGTGATAAATATATATGATATATATATACATCCAAATACATGAAGTTGCCACTGTTTTCCCTCTTTAAACAAAAAAACTCATTAGCTAATGATTATACACATTTTGAAACAATTCTTCATATTCTTGGTGATGAAGATGGAAATTTTCATCAAAATGTGAACTTTTCTTACAAATATATTTTGGGATATCAGAAATGACTTGCTGGCTTTACAACACAATGGGCATCTCACCAGCAAGACTTGTATACCATCTGCCTGAATCTGCCCAAATCTTACTGTGTAATAACGTTGAAGTGTCTGTCATTCAAAAATAAAAGATATGCCATCTGGCCATTTTAAACACTGAAAATGGGAGCTTATACAGAATTCTCTGGAAATGTAGGTGCAGGTGTTATAAATTATAGACAAAGTTCTAGGGTTGTCTTATGCAAGGAATTATACTGATATGTTGTTGTCATAATATGCACTCCAGCAACAATGATGAAAAGACAAGGAGTAGATCATAGTAACTATTTAACTATTCTTACCTATTCCTATGGAAAGTGTGGAACAATGAGAACTGGTGATCTAAGCTTGAAACAATTGGCATTTCCCAGACTGCTATAAAATGAATGTCTTATTTTTGGTAGCCTGCTTGAAATCATGATTTGCTAACAACAATAGACAAGGCCTGCGCAAAAGTACAGGTAGTTCTCGACTTACAACAGTTCATTTAGTGACTGTTCAAAGTTACAGCGGCACTGAAAAAAAAGCCAGTTTTTCACACTTATGACCATTACAGCATTCCCATGGACATGTGATAACCTATTGTGACCCTCTGACAAGCAAAATCAATGCGGAAGCCAGATTCACTTAATAATGGTGTTACTGATTTAACAACTGCAATGATTCAATTAACAAACGTGACAAGAAAAGTCATAAAATGGGGCAAAAGTCACTTAACAAATTTCTTACTTAGCCACATAAATTTTGGACTCAGTTGTGGTTGTAAGTTGAGGACTACCTGTATTGTGTACAGCCACTTCATTACCACATTACCAGCAATGTCGGCTGGCGGGTCCACGGGCTAGGGCCTTCTCTGTAGCGGTGCCGTCCCTCTGGAATATGCTCCCTGCGGAGATTAGAACCATCCCAAATCTACTTGCCTTCCGCAAAGCCGTTAAGACCTGGCTTTGTTGGAGGGCATGGCATTGAGACCTTGCTTTTCCCCCATGTATATTTTGGATTGGTATGAATGAGTTTCTTGTTTTTATATTGTACAGAAATTGTTTTTATCTTTTTTGTCGCTCGAGTTCCCCCTTTGGGGGAAGTGAGGCGGGATATAAATCTAATAAATAAATAAATAAATAAATAAAAATAAAATCAGTAGGTTTTGGAGTCCAAGTTAAAGTTCTGATTTTCACCTGGCCCAGCTCCTGTGTACCTTCAGGGCCTTCTCCTGTGGCTTGAACCAGCCACTCCTGGATGTACATCTTGGAAAGAGAGTCTTAAGGTCCACTCCACACCCTATGAGACATGAAGGGAATGGGGCCTGGAGATATTTCTTCTTGGTGTGGCAGCCTCAAATTACTTGAAGCAGCTCAGCCCGTGAGGTTGATTCCAACAAAACAAAAAAAATCATTTTTTTTTTAATTTTTAATTACATTTATATGCCGCCCTTCTCCGAAGACTCAGGTGCTTACAATTTTGGAATACAACCCAGTATGCTCAGCAATAGCCTTCATTCCATTGTATATGCCTGCTTATTACTAAGCGGCATTTTTACAAGGTCAGCTAATTGCCCCCAACAATCTTGGGTCCTCAATTTACCTACCCCGAGAGGATGGAAGGCTGAGTCAACCTTGAGCCTGGTGGGATTCGAGCCTACAGCAGTTGTAGGCAGCTGGAACTAAAGTGCAGGCAATTAACAGCCTGGGTATTAATCGTTAAGGGAGGGGCTGTTCCCTGCCGCTTTGAAAGAAGCGGTGGTGAGGCCCCTTCTGAAGAAGCTTGCCCTTGACCCAGCCGCGTTGAACAACTTTCATCCGGTCTCCAACCTTCGCTTTTTTAGTGAAGGTTGTTGAGAGTGTGGTGGCCCAGCAATTGCCACTTTTCCTGGAGGGAGCGGACTACCTGGACCCGTACCAATTGGGCTTCCGGCCTGGGTACAGCACAGAGACAGCATTGGTCGCGCTGATCGATGATCTCTCTAGGGCTCGGGACAGGGGTTTTTCCTCTGTCCTGGTCCTGTTAGATCTCTCAGCAGCTTTCGATACCATCGACCATGGTATCCTGTTGCGACGTCTCGGGGGATTGGGAGTGGGAGGCACTGTGTTGCAGTGGTTCTCCTCCTACCTCTCGGGACGTTCGCAAACAGTGTTGGCAGGTGGGCAGAGGTTGACTCCAAGGTATCTCACTTGTGGGGTGCCCCAGGGGTTGGTCCTCTCGCCCCTCCTGTTCAACATTTATATGAAGCCGCTGGGTGAGATCATCCATGGCTTTGGGGTGAGTTATCATCAGTATGCTGATGATACATAGTTATACATCTCCACCCCAGGCCACATCAGTGATGCTCTCTCCATGATGTCCCGTTGTCTGGAAGCAGTGTGGATCTGGATGGACAGGAACATGCTTCGACTCAATCCGGCCAAGACAGAGTGGCTGTGCATACTGACATCTCGGTCCAGTTTGGATGTTCCATCTTTGGTCATGGGGGAGGAGGTGTTGCCCCCCGTGGACAGGGCACAGAATCTGGGGGTCCTCCTGGACTCACGGCTCAAATTGGAGGAGCAGGTGGGGGCCGTGGCCAGGGTGGCCTTTGCCCAGATCTGGCTGGTTCGCCAGTTGCGCCCATTCCTGGACCGAGATGCCCTGCACACAGTCACTCAGGCGCTCGTTATTTCCCGACTCGACTACTGTAATGCTCTCTACCTAGGACTGCCCTTGCGTACCACTCAGAGGCTTCAACTGGTGCAGAATGCGGCCGCGCAGGTAGTGATGGGAGCCTCCCGATACTCCCATATTACACCCCTCCTGCGCGACCTACATTGGCTTCCGGTTGCCCTCCGGGTGAGATTCAAGGTTTTGGTATTAACATTCAAAGTCCAGCATGGCATGGGTCCAGGTTACTTACGAGAACGACTCCTCCCAACATCAAATACCAACCGCCCTGTACGGGCGCACAGATGGGGCCTCCTCAGGGTGCCGTCTGCGACTCAATGTCGCTTGGCGGCGACCCGGGGGAGGGCCTACTCTGTGGCAGCTCCCACTCTGTGGAATCTTCTTCCGCTGGAGCTCCGGCTGGCCCCCAATCTTTGCACCTTCCGCCACGATTTGAAGACCTGGCTCTTTTTACAATCCGAGCTGTGCTGATTCTCTGTGGTCGGTTTTATTTAACTATGGGTTTTAACTTTAATTCGGCTTTAATCTGTTTAATATGCTTTTAACTAATTTATTTATTGTTGTATTTTTTTAGTTGTGAGCCGCCCTGAGTCCTTTTTGGAGAGGGGGCAGCATATAAGTCAAATTAATAAAATAAATAAATAAATAAATAAATAAATAAATAAATAAATAAATAAATTAATTAATGGATGTATTGGACTGCCTTTTCAGTTAACAATTTTTGTTGTTCTATTCTGGGGTGTTAGGCATGTTTTTGCAATTAATATTGTAATATTGTAAATGGCTTTGATTCAGTGATGGGATTCAAAATTTTTTACTACCAGTTCTATGGGTGTGGCTTGGTGAGTGTGGTGTAGCTTGGTGGGCGTGGCTTGGTGAGTGTGGCAGGGGAAGGATACTGTAAAATCCCCATTCCATCCCCACTCCTGGGAGAAGGTTACTGCAAAATCCCATTCCCTCTCCACCCCATTAACTTGCTTTCCAGCTCCTTTCTCTTGTGCAGGGCAACAAAAGAAGACCCAGCTGATCAGCTGGGACTTGGGAGGCAGAGAATAGATGGGACGGGACCAGTCAGAGGTGGTATTTGTTGGTTCTCCAAACTACTCAAAATTTCCACTGCTTGGTGGGCATGGTGTGGCTTGGTGGGCGTGGCAGAGGAAGGATACTGCAAAATATCCATCCCTACCCAACTCTAGGGGAAGGATACTGTAAAATATCCATTCTTCCTCACTCCTGGGGGAAGGTTACTGTAAAAGGGCCTTGGTGGCTCAGGCTGTTAAATGCCTGCATTTAAGTTCCAGCTGCCTACAATTACTGTAGGCTCGAATCCCACCAGGCTCAAGGTTGACTCAGCCTTCCATCCTCTCGGGGTAGGTAAATTGAGGACCCAAGATTGTTGGGGGCAATAAGCTGACTTTGTAAAAATGCCGCTTAGTAATAAGCAGGCATATACAATGGAAGGAAGGCTATTGCTGAGCACACTGGGTTGTATCCCAAAAATTGTAAGCCGCCCTGAGTCTTTGGAGAAGGGCGGCATATAAATGTAATTTAAAAAAAACCTCCATTCCCTCCCCACCCCACTAACCTGCTTTCCAGCTCCGTTCTCTTGTGCAGGACAACAAAGAAGATCCAGCCGATCAGCTGGGACTTGGGAGGCAGAGAATAGATGGGGGAGGGCCAGTCAGAGGTGGTATTTGCTGGTTCTCTGAACTACTCAAAATTTCTGCTTCCGGTTCTCCAGAACTGGTCAGAACCTGTTGAATGCCACCTTTGCTTTGATTGTTTAAGGCTCAGGCAGCTAAAACATTTAAATATAAAAAATTATAAAAATATAAATACAGTCCCTGAGAAAAAAGATACATTTAAAAAAAATAATCCCCTAGCTTTGTGAAACATCTGTTTTTCCAGCCAGCCTTAGAATAGATCAGCCATATTAAACAAGTCGGCTGTAGAATTTAGATTTACATGCCAGAAGAACTGAGAGTAGCCTAATCCTAAATTCAATGTTTGGTTATACTCCTCTTGTAGAAAAAAGGCTGGGTAGAATTGCATTGACACTGCAGTGCCATAATCAATTAGAGGAAGGCATCCATGCCTTTTTTATTTAATTGCTAGTGTTTGCTGGTGCGTCTCAGCAAGCAGTTGCCATTTTGTTCTTCTGTTGCTTGATTTTGTAACAGGCAATAAATAAGAAGAAGCAAAATGATAGCTCTGCAGTTGTGTCTTTTATTTTTGCTATAGGAGAAGCTTCCATTGCTGTCCAAGAATGAGGGAACCACAGCCCTCAATCTTATATAAATACGGATAGTCCTCAACTTACAACAGTGAAACATCATTGAAAAAAGTGACTTATGACCAGCTAGTTTGAGGGAAAAGGAGTGTGGGTTTGGGGATGTAACAACAGAGTCAGGTAGTGTGTTCCAGGTATTAATCACTCTGTCACTGAAGTTGTACTTTCTGCAATCAAGTTTGGAGTGGTTTACATTAAGTTTATATCTGTTGTATTGTTGCGGTTGAAGCAGAAAAAGTCATTGACTGGTAGTACATTATGGCAGATAATTTTGTATACTATGGTTAAGTCAAACCATGGGCAGCGTAGTTCTAGGTTGTCCAAGTTCAAATTCTCAAGCTATGGTATTCTATTTCACACCATTATAGTTTTTAGTAGAAATGATACCAAAGGAAGAGAATTGCCAACCATTGTACTCATGATAGATTAGGCATGAAAACAACAGACCCATATTTATTTATTTATGGATTAAATAACCACTTCTACCAGTCAGCTAACACATTCAGAGTTTTTTACATATACTGTATACTGGAAACTCATACAAATACAAACATAGAAACATGACAGAAAATAAGCAAGATATGAGCAAGACCATGAAAAGCACATTCTTTGGCTGTCATCCGAATGTTGTCAGGGAATTAACTAGGATAATGGGCTTCAAAATCTGAATCCCATTACCAAGAATGCCTGAAAAAGCCCTTCTATTTTCCATAAAAGAGACATGATTTGATGTCTTTATCACCCACGTGGGATACTGCTGTACTTTTCGCACTATTGTCATGTAATGCTAAGAAACATAAGGAGATCTGTAGTAGTAGAAAATAGTGGCAAGAATAGTAGAGCTACAGTACAGTATATGGTTAACATTGGGCTTTCTGTGGATTGTTGTTGCTTTTATTCTTGTTGCACGCATCAGTTGGAATCTTTAACTTGTAAGCAACAGAAAGTGCATCTTTCTCTGTGATTGCTGTATGGCTGCTCAGTTATCAAAGAAGGGGCAGAAAAAAAAGAAGAAGTCTGATTGTGAAAGAGTTCCTGTACTTCAATAATGGTTGCTGAGTGATTAAAAAAAAGGGTCTTCACTTGTGTTCTTTCAATCTTCATGCCACAAAGCACATTCCCCCAGTGACAGTTCTAGCAATGCCTCTATTTGGTGGCACATCTATTAATGCATCTGTTCAACTACAGGTAGTCCTTGACTTGCAACCACAATTGAGCCCAACATTTCTGTTGCTAAGTGAAACATTTGTTAAGTGGATTTTGTCCAATTTTATGACCTTTCTTGTCACAATTGTTAAGCGAATCACTGGATGTTGTGGTTCACCAGCAGCCTGTGCAGACAGCAGCGGAATCAGACAGTGGGGAAGAACGGGGACCAGTCCAGGAGACTGGAGAGGACTCAGACGAGGGTCCTGCATCCGATGCAGAGATGGGGCCAGGACCATCTGGGAGTGGGGTGCTGCCTTCGGAGCCTCTGGAGTCTGGCAGCAGCGAGGCAGAGGAACAAGGGGAGCCTGTTCCCAGTGTGTGTGCGCGCAAAGCTGCTAGAAGGCAAGAGCAGCTGAGACAAAAGGGGTGACTCGGGAGTAAGGCTTGGAGGTGATTGCCCCTCCCATAAGATATAAAGGACATGCAAAGGTAAAGAAACCTTGGTAGGAAGCAAAGTCGTTCGTTTTGTTCGGATTAATCCTTGAAGCACTGTGTGAACTTTGTACTTTGGTTGTTTTTTATAGTTCATTTGGCACTTTAATTGTTGGCAGCAATTCAAAGGAGAGGAAGGTGGGTGCTTATATCAAGGGACTGTTTGGGACTCATTACAGGCTGGGAATGAACATAATTCCCAGCGTTGAAATAAAACAAGGGTTGTTTTAACATGCCTGCCCGCCCAGGCTCTTACCTGACCTTTATTTTCTGCATTTTCAACCGCAGCTGCTTTGCGCAGCACAGCTGTGGTTGAAAAAAGCGGGAAAAAAGGGCTTTTCCAACCACTGCACACTTGCACACAGCGCTGCTCAGCTGTCCGGGCAGCTCAGCAGGTTGTAAATTGCACTCGCGTGACTCACATGCGCACACACATGCACGCGTGATGCAGAGTGACAGAACTGGTAGTTATACCGGTGAGATCCCATCCCTGGTCATAAGTCATATTTTTCAGTGCCATTGTAACTTTGAACAGTCACTAAATGAACTGTTGAGTATTGACTGTATTGATCAGTTTTTATAGGGTTAAGGTCATACTATCAACTGGGGTAATAGTTAAAACAGGTTATCCAGTGTTCTAGCATAATGGCATTTAATGTCATTTCACCCTCAGTGTCCAAGACAGCATGTCTGCATTTACCATAGGTTATTGCAACTTGTACATAAAGCAATAGCACTTAGACTTGTATACCACTTCATAATGCTTGACAGTATTCTCTAAGCAATTTACAAAGTCAGCATATACACAGATAAATGAGGTGCTCCTGTGATGTATTTATAATACATCGAATGCCAACCGCCCTGTACGAGCACACAGGCAGGGGCTCCTCGGGGTGCCATCTGTGAGCCAGTGCTGGCTGGCGGTGCCCCGGGGAAGGGCCTACTCTGTGGCAGTTCCCGCCTTATGGAACCAGTTGCCCCTGGGGCTTTCATTTGGCCCCTGACCTTCGCACCTTCCATCACGATTTGAAAACCTGGCTATTTGAGCAGGCCGGGCTGGGCTGACCTCTTGGGGGTGGGGTTTAAATTTTTAAAATTTCTAAATTTTATAATAGTATTGGAATTTTATATTAATTGGGCTTGTAATGTTTAATACTGTTTTAAGTAATTAATTTATTGTTTGTTTTTAGTTGTGAGCCGCCCCAAGTCCTTTCGGAGAGGGGGCGGCATACAAGTCCAATAAAATAAAATAAATAAATAATAATAAAATAATAGGAATTTACTTATTTATTTATGAGCATACATAATATTTCTTTCTTCCTCTATTTTCTCCACAACAACAATGCTGTGAGGTGGGTTAGGCTGAGAGAGAGTAACCACACTAAAGTCATTTAGTTGGCTTTCATGGTAGGACTTGAACTCACAGTCTCCCACTTTCCAGCCTGGTGTCTTAAGCACTAGACCAAGCAGTCTTCTGAAAGGCACTGAAGACCTGGTTTTGCCAGCAGGCCTGGGGAACCCAGAGAGGGATGGAGCCCATCAAATGGCTAGTGTGATCCGATATCGTCGGGGCAGGGGGTGGGAGTTGGTTTCTTTTTTTAATTTTCCAAATTTTATTCTATTGTACTTTACTAATTTATCTGATTTTTTGTTAGTTTTTCTTGTTTTTTGTTTTTATTTTTATTTTTTGTTTTAAATATGGTTTTACATTGTGTAAGCTGCCTCGAGTCACCATGGGTTAATAGGCGGCAATATAAAATAAATAAATAAATGAATAAATGAATAAATAAATAAATAAATAAATAAATAAATAAAAATAATAAATAAATAAATAAATAATATTAAGTTGAGAAACTGGGGTTTAGAAAGAGAAACGGAGAATGATGTTGGTAAACATGAGAGGTGCTAATTCTTGGAAGTAGCCATCAAACTACAGGATTCCCATTATTGGTTTTGCCTGTCTATGTGATTTGCAAGTCCTTAAGAGCTGTGGTGGTGCAGTGGTTAGAGTGCAGTACTGAAGGCTACTGCTGCTTACTGTCGGCTGCCTGCAATTTGGCAGTTCAAATCTCACCAGGCTCAAGGTTGACTCAGCCTTCCATCCTTCCGAGATGGGTAAAATGAGGATCCAGATTGTTGGGGGCAATAGGCTGATTCTGTAAACTGCTTAGAGAGGGTGTCAGGGTTCTGACCGATGCCATAATTAAATCGGGCTTTAAAGCACTGTGAAGCAGTATGTAAGTCTAAATGCTATTGCTATTATGTAGAATCTCTAAACAAGTTGCGAGAAAACAATTCAATCTTCATTGTGAACCCATTTTGTATTTTGTACAAAATATCTGTTATCTCCCATCATTGTTAAAGAACATGTTATTCAAAAGGCCTTTGAAAATTGCAGGATGCTGGCTATCATTCATACATACTTTAAGTCAATGGTATTTTATTTTTAGCATGGAAATGACTGCTGCTGAAATTACCAAACACATATTCTGAAAACCCAAACTGTGCCTTCAAAGGCCCAAATGTGGATCAAACAGACATACATTTTAAAATTGACCCATTCTCATTAAATAAGTTTTGTCTCAGATTCTGACAATGACCACGCTATGTATCTTCTTGCAAATATAAAGTCACAGTGGCCTGATAAAGATATATTATCATACAACTACATCAAATATATAGTGACATGCAATATTATACACTTTTACACTTTTACACTTTTTATACCATTTTTTCATGGTTAATATCATGCAAGATGGTCATTGTTAATTGCTGAATGGAATCAGTAAGGCTGCTTAATTATAGCTGTCTGGGAAGAGAATCAATTCTTTTGGTTACCATGACATTAAGGATTAGAGAGAATTGAAAAGCTGCCTGCATTTTCCAGGGCTGGACTAGCCAATACAGTTTATAGCATACGTATATTCTGCATGCAGAATAACCCTGCCATTATGTAAATTTATTTGTTATTAACGGATATCAGAAGAAGAGTTGAGCTCATTCAAGAAAAAAAACACTAATTTGTTTTGTTGACTTTGAGTTCTTATCTGGCCTTTCTACAAAAATAGCTCTTAATATGTGGAGATTTAAAAAAAAGATAATTAAAATCTATATAAAGAAACAGCAGTAAAAATAATTAGGATCAAGGTAAAATAAAGCTGCAAGTATTTTAACTACTTGGCTACAAAAATCTACTGAAAGAGGTTGTATTGCTCATTAAAAAGACAACAGTGAGAAGGTCATCCAGGCACCCTGCTATGCAATTTCTTTGAAAGAACTACTTTGGAATACCGGGCGAGCAGCTCATTAAAGCAGCTGCATAAGATCAGGTGGCTGCATCAGCAGGTAGCCCCAGCTGACTCCACATGTGTTTGCATGCATCGCCATTTCATTTCAAAGCAGTTCTTTCACAGGATTTGCATAGTAGCCTCATTGCACTGTATCTATGTACAATAACATTCTTCAAGTACCTGAGAAGGTGTCGTACAGAAGCTTGTGAGCTGTTCTCTGTTGTTGGGGAATGCAGGACATTGAATAGTACCTTACCAGAAGGCAGATTCACTAAAAAAGTATCCTAAGAGCAGTTTGATAGTGGCATTTCTTCTCTCTGTTGGATGTTTTTCAAGCAGAGGCTGGACAGCCATCTGTCGGGGATGGTTTAATTTGGATCCTTGTTCTGAGAGGGAAGTTGGAATCAATGGCAGGCTTCCAGTTATATGATTCTGTCATAGGGACAGCCATATAGGAATGCATGAGGCATAAATTCAAAACAGGCCTCGACTGCCAAAAAAATGTAAAATTAGCATGGAGGAGAACCTTGTATACTGCAAGGAATCCATAACATCCATATTTTCTATTCCAGTGAATGAGCAACACAATTCCAATGAATAGGAAGAATTACTAATGTATTGAGCATGGGGATAGGGCAGGAAAAAAAATACTCAGAAGTATTGGAATGGCAGTGAGAATCCAGATTTACAATCTTGAATCATCGATATGTGTTCACTTTTTCTTTTGCTGTTTCTCATAGTAATGGGAAGTTTGTAGGGTCATGGTTTAATGGTTTAATTAAGCTGAATGGTATAATTAAGCTGAATAATTTCCAAAAGGCAACATTACATTATTTTTCCTTTTGCCCCCTCCCACCTTGTTTGTCTCCCCCACTTTTATTTCTCCCTATTTTAAAAAAATTGAAGAAATTAAAAAAGTAAGCCAAACAAGGATTTTAAGATCCATTGTTTAAATTATTATTAAATTAAATTATTTTTTAAAAATCTGCCTGCCCCCCTTTGAACACCCAGTGAAACTTGGGTATTACTTTCATCCTGATAAAACATTTGCTAAAATAATTTCTGGGGTATAGGATGTATTCTTCTCATTCAAAAATGATTCTAATCTTTCACATCCGAGCTTATTAAAATGATTTCTAATCTTTCACATCCAAGCTTATTAAACTTCAAAAATTACTTTTAGGGAATAAAAATGCCTACTACCTTTGGGAGACAGGTGGACTTTTTAAAAAAGGAGTATTATTTTGGGTTTGGAAAGAGAATTGAAAATGATATCTGGCTGATAAACATCTCATTGTTCTGCTGTTTTTTTCTGTTAGCTCCAAGTTCCAAATGTGTATAAGGAGTAATGACTTGTGGCTTAATGATCATTTGAATTTACAACAGACCACCAAAAAGTACTTAGAACCCAATTTCTAAGTTCCAAAGGCTTTACAGCTGCTTCATTTGCTTAACAACTGGCATGTTTGTTTAACAAATGGTGTGTTTGCTTAACTACTTGCACCAAAAAGGTCACAAAATCAGGTGTGCTCATTTGGTGACCTAATTAATGACCACAACAACTTACAACAGTAATTCCAGGAGCTATTGAAACTACAGTTCACATCCTATTGTACTGTGCCTTCCATAAGGACTCACAGACTCCCTTCATAACATCTTACCTGATAAAATACCCCAGAAACAACACTCTTTTTTTAAACATACAATTGCTATTATCAGATCAGTACAATGTAGTTTCTTTGTAGCTAAATTTTGTTATACTGCTTGCAAAATTAGGCTGCCTTTGACTGCCCACTGACAATCTACCATTAATTGTAATCTATTATCTTGTCTTTACTATTATTCTTTGGAATCCTACTTATTTGTAATGATGGTCTGTGACCATAATAAAAATTATTAATTCCAGACTCGATTACAGTTGTAGATCGAGGGCTACCTGTATGCTCATTTGCAAATACCAGGCATGAGAATATAATGGCAATTTCTCTACTTATGTTTCTTAAATCTGCTTGCTAAAAAAGTGGCCATTTTTTAAAAATTACATTTATACACCACCCTTTTCCGAAGACTCAGGGCAGCTTACAATTTTTTGGGATACAACCCAGTGTGCTCAGCAATAGCCTTCATTCCATTGTATATGCCTGCTTATTACTAAGCGGCATTTTTACAAAGTCAGCTTATTGCCCCCAACAATCTTGGGTCCTCAATTTACCTACCCCGAGAGGATGGAAGGCTGAGTCAACCTTGAGCCTGGTGGGATTCGAGCCTGCAGTAATTGTAGGCAGCTGGAACTTAAATGCAGGCATTTAACAGCCTGAGCCACCAAGGCCCATTTAAGTGGTTGATCTCACCTATTTGACCACGGGGTTTACAATCCGTGTAACAAAAGAGGAGACTACATATGTATGTACATGTGGATTACTCTAGAATATTTTTTGTATAATTAGCTGTAGAATATTAGTTTTCTTGAACTTTCCACTTGGCTTTCTTCCTTTTGCACCTTACTCCAAATAGGTTTATGTAGGCACAGATCAACAAACTTGCAACCACAACTGAATTTATTTTCTCCGATCTACTGTGGTTTGAAAGTAGGATTTCATAAAATGTATTTTGGTTGGCACTGGAAAAGGGAGCCAGGCAAATAACAGAAAAGTCCTGCCTCAGCACTGATACAGTGGAGACAAATCACTTTTTAAAAAAAATTCATATTTATATGCCACCCTTCTCCGGAGACTCACTTCTTGGAGCGCAACCCAATGCGTTCAGCAATAGCCTTCATTCCGTTGTATATGCCTGCTTATTACTAAGCAGCATTTTTACGAAGTCAGCTTATTGCCCCCAGCAATCTTGGGTCCTCAATTTACCTACCCCAAGAGGATGGAAGGCTGAGTCAACCTTGAGCCTGATGGGATTCGAGCCTGCACTAATTGCAGGCAGCTGGAACTTAAGTGCTAGGCATTTAACAGCCTGCACCACCAAGGCTCTTAAGACTTCTCAAGTCTTTGCGGTTACCCTCTAAATGTGAGCCCCATTCTTACAAGCATCAAATAGGCTTAAAATGATCAGAATCCCACACAACAATATTTCTACCTGATTTGATGTTTGCTTATTTTTCCTCACTTTCAAAGTACTGTGCATCAGAATAGTAGCTGATTCTGAGGAGGTACTGGCAGGGGAAAACAATGGATATTATCTGCTTGCCAATAATGCTTAGGGTGAGGTTTGCAGATGAATTCTCCAATGACTTATAAGATAGGACTTAGGGACAGATTCTAAGCCAGGGTTGGGCAACTATGTCCACTTTAGGACTTGTGGATTTCAACTCCCAGAATTGGCTAGCTCAGAAATTCTAGAAGTTGAAGCCCACAGGTCATAGAAGGGACCATCATTGGACTTAGCGACATGCTTTAATCCACAGGTATCAAACTCGCCATGCCACGTTGCCGTCATGTGATATTTCGTGACATTTTCCCCATTTGTGGGGTACGCATGGCCTGTGCGTGATGCATCTGGCCCGTGCGCCACCAGTTTGACATCCCTGTGAGTCTAAGCCAAGGCCAAAAGTAGAGCAAAAGTCTTCCACCATCTCATTTGGTAACACAAGCAGACAGAAAGGACTGCAATCAACAGTGTAGTTCTCCCCAGTTACACAATAGCAGGGATGCAAAAGAGACCATGGTAATCATTAGCACAGATGTAGCCTATTTCACATCCCTTTTCTATCTCCTGCTCTGAATCATCCATCAAAGCAGTTTCCAGATCTAAAGCTGGAACAGAACAAGATAAAACTCTGTAGGATTTGAGCAGTATCTTACCTTGCTTTTTATGGACACAACATCCTAAAGGAATAATTTTATTGTTATTCGTGCCTTAGAATTAATTCTCAGATGTTGAAAATCTTTGTGACGAATCTGGAGCAGTGTCACAAAAGAAAGGAAATAAAATGCAGAATGAATGTACCATTAGGTGGTATTAACAGTATAAGTGACATACGGCTAAATGGCATCCATCAGAGCACAGAGACAGAAGCAACTGAATATCTGAATTGAACACCACCACCAATAAAACATGTTGTGGAGTAATTTTTAATCCAGCAATAAGAATGTCTACATTGTGTATTTGTCCATTCAGAGTAAACACTTTCACGTACCATGAATCTGATGGAAATTATTATTTTTGGTAAGTATAAATAGAATAAATGAGATGTGGATTCTAAGAGTGATGGAAGTATAGATTAATCCTAACCCAAACAGAAGATACAAGTTTGATTTTAAGCAGCACATTTTATATAATAAATCTTCATAAGGACTGCAATTTTAATGTTTTATAATAGGTGTTTTGTTTTTAGTTTTTATTTTACATCATTTACAGATAAATATTACGATTCAGATTTGGTATATTTTTATTTCATGTGTGTTTATAGCAGTACAAGTCCTATTCAACTTCACAGCAACAGTCCTAGGAGGTAATTTGACTTGAGAGAAAGTAACTTGGCCAAAGTCACCCAGTGAGCTTCTGTAACTCATAATGGGCTAGAATTTGAGCAAAATGCTTTAATCATGAAGTTATTCTGTCTTCCAGTTAGTTCTGGAATAATGAAACATGTCCTGCTGAATTTTGACTGCTTTGACAGCATACCTGTCTGTTACTGTTATTTTTTTAAAAAATCCAATTTGGAAGGAAAATGTATAGATGCTTCTCACCTATATATGTTGCCCAAATGCTATGAAATGCTTCGAATATGTAGAGCTGTCCCTTAAAAGTGTAATATTGAGGTTCATTTGAAACTCAACCTTCCCTTTCCAAAAATAAGCAGGAAGAACATGTACAGTCTCTACTTCTCGAATGAAGATTCCAAACAGATGTTCTTCTTTTGCTGATAATCAATAGGGAATAGTAGCCAGTACTATTGGCCAGTACTGTGAATAGTAGCCAGTACTGTGAAGGCAAGGAAGACAGGAGACACAGTTGGTAGAAGAAGGTATTGAAGAGAAGGAGCAAGGAAAACCAGTGAGAGTTGGTGACTAGGAAGTGTTAGAGAAAGCCTCTAGAGGTAGTTCTTGACTTACAACCACAACTGAGTCCAAAATGCTAAGCAAGGCAGTTAAATGAGTTTTGCTCCAGTTTACAACCTTTCGTGCCACAGTTGTTAAGTTGAATCACTGCAGTTGTTAAGTTAGTAATGGTTGTGTCAGTGTTCTGAGTAATGTACCCAACGCTTCAGAGTTGACAGGTTGTCAACTGGCTTCCCCATTGACTTGTTGGAAGGTTGCAAAAGGGGGATTACATGACCCTGGGACACTGTAACCATCATAAATGCTTGCCAGTTGCCCCCCCCCGACGAGAATTGCAAGAATGTTTAAGAATAAATCGGATAGATGTTTGACATGTCATCAGATACTACCACATGTGGTGGACATGCTCAGATGCGAAAAGATATTGGACTAAAATCCACACGTGGTTGGAAAAATGATACAACAACACATAGACTTGAAGCCAGAAATATTTTTATTGGGAATTGTACCAGATACTTACAGCAAAGAGTTGAAGTATTTGATTGTAAATGTTTTGACAGCGGCTAGAATTGTATTTATGGACTGTGCTGAAAAGTAGACTGACGTTTGAGAGAACAAGAAGATATGAAATACATCAATGGTTGGATAAAAAACATGGTAATAGATTTGATAAATTTCTAATAAGTTTAATATATATATAAATAGGATGATATGGTAACATACTAGATTTGATAACTTTGTAATAGAAGTTTAACAGATTGATATGAAATGCAACATAGATATATATAATTATTGGATGAAACTATAATATCAACTTTAAAACAAAATATTAAATAGCACAAAATGATGTGGATATATGTACCCACTGGATGAGGACATATGATATATGATTTGGGATTTGTTTTATTAATGTTTGGATGAAAAGATTTGGTAATGTAACAGATTTGATACATTCTAATAAGGTTAACATATAGATATGAAATATGATGTGGAAATATATAACCATTGGATAAAGGTATAGTATAGTAATGATCTTATATTAATGTAGATAATATTTCGTATGGATAATGAAATAATTTGCCTAGTCCTGCATAAATAATAAGTGATAAACATGTAAGAATGCCTAATATGAATAATGTGAGAATTGTCGACAAATTGGGAGTGATGGCGAGGAAAGGGAAACACAAAGAATTGGTGACCAACCGACACACTGTATGTACATTTGGAAGATGGTTTTTATGTTTTTTTTATGTTTTGTATGGTTTGTTTGTATGTTTGTTTTAAAATAAAAATTCTTTAAAAAAAATAAAATAAATGCTTGCCAGTTGCCAAGCGTCCAAATTGTGATCATGTGACCATGGGGATGCTACGAGGCTTGTGTGAAAAATGATCATAAGTCACTTTTGTTCCGTGCTGTTGTAACTTCAAATGGTCGTTAAATGGACTGTTGTAAGTCAAGGACTATCTGTATACAGCAATGACCCAATTGATAGAGGAAGAAAATCAATAGCGGTTTTATTTTACACTATTTCAATAGGTAACTGACTTCTTTTTAATATATTTTAAACTATAATAAAGACTAAATTAGGTGAAAAGTTCCATCCTGACAGGCAAATTCAGGGCTTTTTATTTCAAGGATGTTGGGAAGAGGTCCTCTGTAGCTTCAACTTTCATTTGATGGAACATTTTAATTTATTGGAAAAAATGGAGCAGTAAGCAGATTAGGAAATCAGCAGTTTTCTTTCATGTCTGTAAAATGAAGGTAGCATTCATCTAATATATTGACTTCTGGTAAAAGAAGGCTGCTAGATTTTTGTCCATTTGATGATGCCAAATACACAAAATACACAAAATTGTAGGATATATTTAGGATATATATATATTTATTCATTCTTAAATGAATAAGACAGTTCAACCTTGAGGAATGGGAAAGGCTGCAGAAAAATAAAACTCCTTGGGTTCTTCTTATCCTGCTTCAGTAACTTGTATAAATCTTAGCAGGATAATTGATAAACAGCTAAAGCAGAAAGATATTTAATTTCAATAAAATTGTTCAAGGTAAGAGCTGCAGAAATATATTATTGCTTGGGAACAGAATGCACAGTTTGGAAATAAAATAGCAGGTGCTTCCTTTAACACAAAAGCAGGCAAATTCAAACACCTGAGACTCTCTAATATCTTTTTTGCTTCATGGTGGCATTCACCTTTCTCAGTAAAGAAACATAAATGAATGTGGTTGCTTCTTTATATTGCTTTAATTCATGCTTAAAACCATTTTTAAGTGGGAAATTCTTTGTCACTTCCCAAATCTAAATGCATCAACTGAAAGAATCATGGATAAAATCCTTGTTAATTTTTGCCCCCATTTTTTGTATGTTCTTTCTCTTTTGTCCAAATGTAGATAGCCTTCAGAGCAAAGATCAAACCCTATTTTTGTGTAGTTCTTTCAGGTGTACTTTTCTCTTCTCCTTTCTCTCAACATCCTAACATCTTGGCTTAAGAAAATCTGAGGGACTAGTATAAATGAAAATATTGTAAAGGATGGGAAAAGAGTCAGAAATCTATATGCTTATACATTTTCTTCACTAATTAATTTTCAGTTCAAAAATCCTGAATGATTAAATTGATTAAATTAATAAGATTTCCCATCAGTGAACAGTCATGTTGTTTCCTTAAAAGCTGAGTCACTGCTCAGTCAGCTAATCTTTGATGGTAAATTGATCAATCCAGAGCCTTAGCAGGAAATAATAACACAAGCCTGAAGTGTTTTTACCAGAAGGCAGATCATCTGGGCACCTGTTTAAAACCTCAAGTTTTGTGTAGAAGTATTTATTTCTTTTCAGCTTTTGTTGCCTTTCTTTTTATCTAATTAAACCAAGATTCTATTCTGGTTTGTCTTGTACATGTAAAGTGCCTTACAAATTTAGTTGTGCACCCAACCATTTTAATTCCAGAGTCCACAATTATGGTTAAGCATCTATTCAGTCCCCCTTAGGTACAGGTAATTTCATTTTAAGACCACAATTGGGACCAGAATTTCTGTTGCTAAGCAAGGCAGTTGTTAAGTGAGTCATGCATGATTTTACAACCTTTGTTTGCCATGGTTTTTAAGCAAATGTCTGCAGTTATTAAGCAAATCCAGCTTTGCTCATTGACTTTGCTTGTCATAGGGCAGCTGGGAAAGCCTCAAATGATGATCATATGACTCCAGGACACAACAACCATTATAAAAACATGCCAGTTGCCAAGTGCCTGAATTTTGATCACATCATCATGGGGACTCTGTGATGGTTGTCGGTGTAAGTCACTTTTTTCACTGCCATTGTAACTATGAATGGTCACTAAATGAATGGTTGTTAAGTTAAGGACTCCCTGTACTGTGAACTTATATACTCTACGCACGCTCATTTATCTGCACCCTGTTATTTCAATGAAGCAACTCCCAGAATGTTAATTTTGATTACCTAAATGAGCCAAACTGAAATCAGAGATTATGTAGCTGGCTTGCTTTAATTACAATTGAGTTTAGCTACAGCAGGGATGTCAAAGTTGATTTCATTTAGGGCCACATCAGGATTGTGTTTGACCCTGGGGGGCTGAGCAGGGATGGGATCCAACCGGTATAACTACCGGTTCTGTTGCTCTGCATTGTGTGCGCATGTGTGTGCGTGGACGAGTTGTGCGAGTGCAATTTACGACCTGCTGAGCTGCCCGGACAGCTGAGCAGCGCTGCGTGCAAGTGCGCAGTGGTTGGAAAAGCCCTTTTTTCTTGCTTTTTCAACTGCAGCTGTGTCACGCAAAGCAGCTGCGGTTGAAAACGCAGGAACTAAAGGTCAGGTAAGAGCCCGGGTGGGCAGGTGGGCCAAAACAGCAGCAAACATAGAACCAGTTCTATATATGCTCTCTGTTTGCTGCTCTTCAGAGCAACCGGTTCTCCAGAAGTGGACAGAACCGGTAGAATCCCACCCCTTGGGCCGGGGTGGGCATGGCCAGCTCAATATCACTTGTGTTGGGGGCACTGCCAGCAAAAAAGGGCTCCCAAGCTCCATTTTTGGTTGTGACGGCCTCCTGCAACCCTCTGTCAGCAAAAGCGGAGCCATTTTTATTGACAGAGACACCACAGGCCGGTCTTTCACTGTTGCAAGGGTGACCCCATGGGCCAGATCTAAGCACCCCGTGGGCCAGATCCGGCCTCGGGCCTTGAGTTTGACACCCCTAAGCTACAGCTTTAAGAAACCCATATAATAATAAATTATGATTACTATTTGATCGCATCAATGTCAGAGTCATAGATATGTGATGGAAATAAAGTTTTTTTTTCTTGTAACATTAAACATTTAAAGTTCTGTCTGAATGCAATTAATATATGTCTTGTTTGTTTATATTGCTTTTTTTTACTAAATCATATCTAAAATGCATATGCAAGGACTATTGAGCAATAATTCTATCAATGACACAAAGCAGGTTTCAAATTATTTATTTTCAGTTCAAAAATCCTGATTAGGACTTCTCAGAGCGGACTTTTTAAAAAAGTAAAATAGATTCCTATCATACTATTCCTTTTTGTAGCAAATAGCATTATGCAAAGAGCACAAGCAAAGTAAATTAAAAGAGGGCAAAAAAAAGAAAATCTGTATAATGTACGCTAACCATTCTGTATATTTTTCCATTTCTTTCTGTCCTTGCAAACTATTCTTGCTTCCGCAACATCCACACTCTGATCAATACGTTGTTATTTGTTCTTAAAATTGATCATCACTCTTATTTGAAAGATCTCATCAATTCTATTCAGTGATAGTTTTCTTACTGCACCATTCTTCCTTCCTTCATATATTTGCTTTGTTATGTGATCTTCTTTCATTCCAATATACCCAACCACCAACGCTCTTCTTTTGTAATGGTCATTCACTCAGTATGGAATCCATGTTCACGCAGCACCCATTTATTCTTGGCTTTCTCTTGTGTTTCCCCACACATTATTATCCCATTCTCACACATTCTGCTAACTCATTTCTGTAAATATTAGCTATTTTCATTTCCCCCCGCCCCAAACATTTGTTCTCTACCACATGCCACATGGTACCCACATTTTTAAAAGAAGAACAAATCACAACCAATCATCACCTGCTCTGCCTTTTATCTGCCTTGTAGAATAAAAGATTCAAGAGCAGAAGATTCAAAATGGAAAGAATGAGTTCAAGCCAACCTTCCTTGGAGGGTATTGTTTTCATCTTCACTACTCAAAAGTTCTCTGGTTCCCACCAGATAAACATATTCTGGCAAAGGGACCCCAAATGTTAAGTGTCAGATATGTATTTGCTTTTCATTGTAGCAGCTGAAACATTTAATATGTGCAGGATAATTATTAGGACAAAGCTCAAAATTTGCTTTGTTTCCATTAGGAACAAACTGTTCAGTAGAACAAACGTTCATTAGGATGAAGTTCAGTAGAAAACAAAATGAAAGCTCTTGGCACTCTCCACTTGTTTGAATTTCTTTTTCATCTGGGGTTTAAGGAAATAATTCAAGCTGCATTTGGCAGTCTTTTGACAATCAGTGATGCAGGTGGTGTTTTCCTGTCACTTACACTTTATAAAAATGGCTAGATAGAAAGTATTCTTTGGTCTGAAAAAGTCATAGTTCAATTGGACTGAAGAAATTGAACATTGGAAAAAGGCATTAGGAAATTGACAGGCAGAGACAAATACTGCAAAATTGAGCAATGAATGTGTTGACATCAGTGGACTAGAACATCTTGGAACCAGTCCAGGTATCAGGATTATACTAACAATAGGACCTGAAAGTGAAACCAGAAAGTCAATGATTTTGACAGTGAGATTTTAAAGATATTAGAAATGATAGGAAAGAGTAAACAGCAGAAGAGACTGGGCTGCTCTGGAGATGAAAAGATTTCAGTTTCTTATTCTGGGAATAAAATAATCACTTTGATTATGCATACTTCAAGATGGCAGCATCTGGCCAACTATGAAAAAGCTAAGTCAGATGGAGTTGGATATCACAAGGATGGGAAAACACCACGAAATTCCAGAGGTGTAGGCTAGATAAAATATTTCTCTGGTCTTTTTAGAGTTGCAAACAGAAAGAAAGGGGGGAGCAGTGCAGCAGCTTGCAAAACCGAAACTGCATTCCATAAATGTTTTCAAAGATAGTAACTAGGCAGCTGAAGCTTCTTCCATGCGAAATTCTAATTGGAGAGCATGATTGATGATTCTTGTCTATGGATGGATGTGTCCCATTGGAGAATATGAATTACAATACAACCAGGGGGTGGGAGGAAAACCAGGATCAAGGGTGACAATGAATTATGTGTCTCAGAGTTGGCTACACCCAGGCAGTGGTGGCATGTTAACTCCCAATAAATCTTTTTTAAGTTTTGGAAGTTTGGCTCGAGACTCATGATTTAAATGGGGGTAACTGTCGGAATCCTGACACTAGACTGGAAAGTGAGGGTGGGAGAACCCATATTCCAGAAGGAGGCAATGCACATTATTTCCATATTGTTGCATGGAGGTATCTATATAGTCAGTTGAACTCAACTCAAGAATTTTTTTTATATTCAAATAAATAGATAAGAATATGAGCAATAGTTGCCATGCTCTATATATTTGATATGACATATACATAGATATTCTTTTTGAGTTCTTGTCATATTTATTGAATAGCATATAGAACATTGGCCTTTGATCTGCAACTGCATGCAGTCTCACAATAATCAGATTAAAGCAATACACTCGCAGAAGAGAAGTGATGCACTGAAAATGGCACAGTTATACATACCTGAGGAATTTGATCTTTGTTCTGAATGACAGATGGGTCTGAATAAAGTTATAGCACAGATTTTGCAGTTTTCTACATTTTCAGCTGAAAAAAAATCTTCATTTTGCAATGAAAAGTACACTTCAAGGATGTATAATTTGGGGAAATGCATAAAAATATATATTTGGTGATACTATATGTTTAAATTAACTTTTTCTGATATGTATTTAAATTTAAGTTTTTCCACCTGCTTTGGACTTTAATAAGACTGAACAAATTAATTTGGAAATGTAATCCAAGCCAAAATAAAGCTGCATTGGGGTTTAAGGATTTTCCCCTCTAATCACATGAATGATTACTTATCATATTGTTAGCTCCTTTATTTGAGTCAATAGGTCAAATGTTTCAGAGTGTAAATGGCTATAGTTTGACTCAACATTCTGAATTTCAAAATCCCCTAGGTTGGATAGCATTTTTCCTTGTTTTAAGTTGCCAGAGAGCAAAGTTGCCAACCTATTATCTTCTCATCTTCACTCATAGCATTAGCAAGTTCTACTGCACTGATTTTTGTTTCACCAAAAGGAAAGCTGGTGCTTCAACAGCAAAGTGCAGTACGATATGATAGGGATTGCAACGAGAGTTGCAATAAGTTTTATTTATATATTTGTTAGATTTATAGCCCGCTTTTCTTTCAAGAGCTCAAGGCCTCTCACATGGGAATCTTTCTTCATTTTATATCCCTCCCTCCCTAGTGAAGTAGACTGGGGTGAAATATAGATGGGCCCACATAGAAGACTTTCAAGGAAACTTTTTTTTTACTATATGGTGTATTTTTTATATTTAATTATTTTACGCTGTTTCTTAAAGACACTCTGAACCCTTCACCATGATAATGTCTAGGCTAGTGATTTATGATGCTATCTTTAAATTTCTGGAATATCACTTTTCTGATAACAAACCTGGACTTGTATCCATCTACTATTACTTCTCACTATGCTATATTAAAAGTGTGCAAGTGTTATGGCTCTAAATGGGTCTGTGGAACTTGCAGAAATTTAAATTGTAAATTCTTTCAATGACAATCACACTATCAGGACAGGTCAGCAATAAATGCAGAGTAAAACATACAAATGCTGTAAATTGAACTCTACAGTGCATATTGACAAAAATTTGTCCTAAGTGGGATATGCAGTTATAGTTGGCTAGTACAAATGCTCCTTGGATTCCCTAATATTTCAATGAGTCCTCTGCAGACAATGGCAAGCACAAGCAACTGGATATCACTTGCAATTAGCAAGGTATAATTTGTTCTGGAGCCCCCAGTACAACAGGCAATGCAAAGAGAATAACCATCAGAAATTTATTCCCTCTCTTCTTATAATTCAGTCATCCATACCAGTCCTGCTTAATAGGAAAAGATAAAAACTCTTGAGCTGAAATTCTAATCATTTCATGGATATGTTCATATAATATTTTTGGCAACAGTATGGAAGTGGTTTGCCATTCCCTGTTGTTCAGTCTAGTCTAGTCTAATTAACCTACTGCCCAATATTTTCTGGTGTTTCACATCCAAGTACTAATCAGATTCAATTTTATTTAGCTTTGCTGAGATCAACCAAAGCTGGCTAGGTACTGTCAGTCAAGCCGCACATATACAAGTGGTTTATTTCTTTTCAAAATAGAGGATAGACTTTTTGCAATCTCTAGAACAGTGCTTTGGCTGTGAAACTCTAGGATGGTAGAAGCCTGTAATTATTACTTGGCTCTTATACACTCAGTTTCCTATAATCGAGTCCAGGATTGAACCAAGCAGCAAAAATAGAACTTGAGGGTTCACAAAGCTCATGAGATGTTTCCACTGCTATTGGCATTTTAATTCTGTATTATATATTCATAGTGAAAATTCCAGAACAAATCATAAAGAGGTCAAAGAGACAAAAATTGAAAGGCTTGGTGAAGCCACACACATACAAAAGAGGCAACACACATACAAAAGAGGTGGAACTTATTCATGCTTCTGTGTTGTTGCTTTCATCATCAGGATATTGGGGGATATTTCAGAATGTAAGCTCCTCAATACTTTCAGAATGAGTGGGGGCTTGAATCACAACATTCTCTCCCATTATCTTGCCAGATTTAACATACACGCCTGTATCTCTGAGGTATGTCATTTTAACAGAAGAAAATATTTGTGGCTCAGGATTGAACTGTGAAGTCTTGGTGCTCTCTGATCTGGATTGTTTTCTGAAGACTTTCATTACCCAACTAGGTAACGTCTAGTGCAGAAAGCAACCAAGCTTACAGAGCTACAAGGACTCCACATCTATGATTTTAAACTGTCTAGATTTATATCACCATCATATCCAAAGCCTGTTTAAGCTCCTTAATTCACTGCTGCTCCTTAAAGGGCAATACATAGTATCTATCACTTATCTTAAGCATGTGTACTTGAACAATCATTGCTGCAGAAACCTCACCCTGGAAACAAAAAAGGAGAAGGATTCTGCTATTGGTAGGATTCAAGTCTCCCAACATTTTGATGTGGCCCAAGCTGAAAGGTAGTTAAAATAATTTGTTAGAAATGGGCAATGGTTATATCCATCTTTGTTTCTATGAAAATTATACTGCTTAATTTAGTGGCTATAAACAATGGCTGGTAAGTCATTCAAGCCAATATGTAAAATTTCCCCCAAGAAGAGCAAATCAGTATAGCTATTATTTAATTACTGACTTTGATGAACCTGATTGCTCCATATTTGTGATCTGTGCATTAAAAATGCTAGCTTGAATTAAACTTTAATTGAAACATCTGTGACCTAATTTTTCAGAAGTGCTGTTCTTTAACACTTTATGGAGAAACAGAAGGTGAAATGCACCTGTGAAAGTCAAGGCATAATATTTTCTTCATCACTGCCAAAAGAATTCGGCATACAGCGACTATGGCCACATGGCTCCAGGAAATGTTGGCAGTGCCAGAA
The DNA here is from genome assembly GCA_009733165.1 of Naja naja. Lineage (NCBI taxonomy): Eukaryota > Metazoa > Chordata > Lepidosauria > Squamata > Elapidae > Naja > Naja naja. Next base: position 69,273,338 of record CM019149.1, read on the forward strand.
ATAATTTATACATCTACTTTCTTTGATACTCCAGTACTGAGAATGTCTCATGCCAATTTCATAGCACAAGCAAGAGAGTTCTTTTTAAATAAGCATCATGGTTTATATGCAAACCTGAGTTTTTTGAATTGTATTTCAATATGGTTTCAGTTGTAAAATGTTCTGAAGGGAAATGAAGAATTTAATCAGAATCAAGACTTTCTCTTTAGTATTGGGCCTGTGTGTGCAGTCTCTAGCAGGTTACAAAATCTTTGCCAGCCTAGGTTCATAAACCAAGCAGAATTAGACTGTTGGTGCTTAAATGGAAAACTATCAGGATATACAATGGCTGAAAGCTGAACTGGGAAGCTGAAAGAAACTTCTCAGATAAAAGCAATGGCAAATCATTTACATTTGTTACCAATAAAAGTACATGGACATGTCCATTTAAATTATCCAAAGTATTTTTCTCTTTACGTTGTATGGAAGGAAGAAAGGAAAAGAGTCCCTGTGGATTTTATTCTGCTAGTCATTGCCAACTATAGGGGGCAGCACTCATTTCCATTTCGAGGCCATGAGCTGTCCGATGACATTTCCGGAATGACGTCATGGAGTGGTTTCTCCACCAAAGTGGTACCTATTTATCTACTCACATTTGAATACTTTTGAGCTGCTAGATAGGCAGAAGCTAGGTGAAGATGGCTCACCCTGTCATGTGGCACTTGGGTCTCAACAACCTGGGCTGTTGGCATTTCAGCCGACAAGCCATCGTGGCACCCTTATATCATATGAGAGAGCATGAAATCTGGCTATGTTACTTTGGGCCAGTCACTCTGTCTCAGTCTAGTCTCTTCACAGGGTTGTTGGAAAAAGAGGAAGCAAAAGCATTAAGTATGTTTGCCACTTTGAGCACACATACAAAGACAAAGAAATCTAATAAAACTCAATATTTTTATTTCAGTTAATTACTGGAATAGAAATCTCTATAAAAATCTTCATAATTGTCTAGAAATATCAGTAGCATTTTGACCCAGCTGATAAAGTCACTTGTAGCTTGAGGTCACAATTAGTATGCCTATGCTTAGACAGAAAACTAGCTATCTCATCAAGCATTACTTTTGCAGTGATGATTTAATGTGTGCATTAAAAATCAAGTAACCACCTTATACAAAAACCCCTCAAACTAAAATTCTCATTCAAAGCACAAACGACCAGTCTCCTACTTCAGTTATGTTATATGAAGACACAATTCTGGAAAAGGCTTTATTGTTGGGAAAAGTAGAAAAGAAGAGGGTGAACAGTGGCAAGATAGATAGACCTACTTGCAGTAAATCATTGGGAGACCTGAAAGAATAGCTTAGGATAGATTGTTCTGGAAAAAATGTATTTATGTGGTTGCTAGGAGTCAAAAATGACTTGATGTCCCATAATCAATCAATAGGTTTTGCGAATATTAACACTGTCCACATTACACAACTTGCAAAACTGGTCCCCACCAGTTCAATTAAATCTCATATAATATTTCTTTACTCATTTTATTAAGGTTCTAAAAAGTAGGTAATATATTTGCCAGAAGTAGGTAATATATTTGCCAGACTCAAACACATTTTGAGCCTTAATCTCAGGAAAGCAGCAACACCCAGAGAGAGCCTGGTATTATACGAAGAGGGTTTGCTATTTCTCTTTCCAAGAAGATGCTAGATACATTCTAGAATGAAGAAAAGCTGCAACGTTATGTATTAACATATGGGCATGGTAAACATAGCTCATTGGCTTCCACTTCACTGTTCCTGGAAAAGTTCAATTGTGTATTTCCATTGTTCGTCTGCACATGTTCACCTGTCTTTGCTACATATGGATGCAATGCCATCGTGTGGCCCAAAAATAGCTTGCAAGCGTTTCTTAGTCTACTAGTTACTTAAATCTCAACAATTAAGGAAGAATACACAACAGAGAAAAATACAGAATTCAGAAGTGACGTGGAGTTTGAGTCTTCTCCGTTTAGATACTTAGCTTAATGGGTTTTTTTAAACAACCTGAGATGTGGCTTTTTCAGTAATTAGTCCTCCCAATTCATCTGTTAATAATAATCTGTTTTATTATCCCAGGATGGAGCAGCTTCTCCAAATGATTATTTTCTTTGTTGGCATGTCCTGAAGATTGTCATGATTGTAGTCCTGATTTTCTCTGTCTCCTCCTTCTACCCATTTTTTCTATTTCTAGCAGTATAAAGTGTCAGGCAATCTTTTCACAGACTTTGAATGGAAACTAGCTCTACCCTGCAATTACTTAGAGGTTGCCAGTCTAAATTGGAAGGCAAGCCTGGGCATAGAATCCTTGAGCATGCACAATGTAGGATTTGACTCACTGAAACTAACCCAATTTAGCTGTAGTTGCAGACTGGTACATATTTAGTTTTGTTTGTACTTTGCCAGACTTTTGAGAGGAGGTTGCATGGAGTAGGGTTGTTGTTTTTGCTAAGTTGTTGGGTTTAAAAATTTTCTTCAAGAAAATGATTCTAGACACCCAGCTTATTAAAATTAGTCTGCTGTTCTTATAAAAAAAATGAAAGAGTGATGTACAATTAGGATGCAACTTTAAATGTAATTGGAAGTAAATTCATTTCAAGTAATTAGACCTATTTTTGCTACACATAATAGTTGTATGTCATATAAGTTACACATGGTATTTATTGTATTTGGAAATCTTTAATAACATTAACATATTGGAAAGTATGTATCTTCTTAGATGATGAAAATACTTTTTAAAAAGTCCAGAGACAAATACCTGCTGTGTTTTCCATCCAAAGCAACACACACGAGAGTGTCAAGGATGAAATATAAATGCTTTTTGTCTCACAAAAACAGTGACAAAAACAACCTCTTTTATATAGGTCTGATTACTAGTCTGACTAATTGTCTGGTTTATACTTCTTTCTTTCAAGTAGTCTAGGTCCTTTCATTACTTGTCTTGACTTGTGATATGTTGCAGGGCTCATGACCTTGTCTAAATCAAGCTCCAGATCAGCTGATCCAGTCTAAGTTGTGTGTCTCAGGGAATTCTCTTCAGGCAACTGTGGTTTATTAATTAATTTATTGATATATCAAACTTCTTTTTTAAAACAAGTTTTATTCAGTTTTCCACATTTTAACATCTCTTTTTAGTGAACAGCATGATTACAGGTTTCACATATACATACAAATACGACTATAATTACATATTCAATTTTTGTATCCAGTTTCTTATCTTAGCAATGCTTTTATACATTTTCCATTTTATTGTATTATTCCAAATACTTATCTCATTATTTAATTCATTTATATTAACTTCATAATCATTATACTTTAGTACTTTTGACTGTCACATTTGTATTTTTCATCTTAAATTCTAATTAAAAAACACTTCTTCTATAAATTGGATATATCAAACTTCTTAACTATCCATCTACTTCACAGAGAGGCTTTGGGCATGTACAGTATTTAATCAATACAATAAAACATTAAAGCTGAATAATTTATTAAAAATGCAAAATAACATTATAACATTATAAAATTGGAAGAGATGGAGAGATCCAAGATGGAGAGACTAAGATACAAGTGACTATGGGAAGGTTTCTCATGGAGCCAACCAGTCTCATCACTGTGTGGGCCCTTGTGACCTCTATGCAAGGTTACACAGCCAGGTTTTGACCCCTTTGTGAAAGGCCAGAAGACTGGGGACTTTCCCTACCTCAACACCTTTCCTCACTGAAAGATGTTCCACAAAGCAGGGGCAGTGGCAGAAAAGGCCCTCTTCCTTGATCTGCCAGTTGGAATTCTCTGACTGACAGGATCTGTAGCATGACTTCCCTGCCTGAATGAGAGGGATAGGCTGATGTGTTTGGGTGGAGCTGGTTTCATAGGTAACCTGGCCTATGCGATGTAGGGTTTTTATAGGTAATGATCAACATCTTGAATTGGACCCAGACCAAGCAAACTAGCACTCTGTGCAGTTCACAGAGCAGAGATGTTATATATGCCCATTTTTGGGCTGTCAGTATAGCTTCTGCAGTCGCATATTGCATCATTTGAAACTTCAGGATACTTTTCAAGGGTAGACTCCATTTTTCCATCAAGAGAAGATCAGAGCTCAGTTGCAGGAATTACTATATTTCCTGTCTTTCACAGTATTCTTTTATCCTGCTATACAGGATATTTCATGTTATGCGTGTCTTTGAGTCAGGTATTTTTTACTCCTGGCCTGTACCAGTCGCTGCAGTTTTCTTGGCAAGATTTTTCAGAAGTGGATTGCCATTGCCTGCTTTCTAGGACTGGTGCCTTAACCACTACACTAATCCAGGAGGCTCTGTATAATACAAATAGCTTTTAAAACAATTTGATTCAAATCTTACATTCCAGTAATATATTTGTATTTTCATTGTTAGGGATTAGTCTCGGTCTTCAAGTTCAGAAGCTCACACACACACACACACACACACACACACACACACACACACACACACAGAGGTTGGATACATATATAGCAGGATAAAGGAAAGATAGGAAACATAGTAACAATGTCTGAAGTTCAAAAATAACTAAACAGTTACAAAATTAAGCAAAGGCTGAAGTAGTATGATCAGGTCTTGGCAGCTTTGTTGTAAGAAATATCCGAGAAGTCATTGGAGGAGATTCAAAGAAATTATTTTCCTGAATAAGAATGAGATAAAAAAGAAAAGAAAATGATCTGTTTAGTCTAATAGAAAATATATGATGAGTGGGAAACTCTTGCATGCAGTTGCCAATAAAAAAAAGTATTAATGAACAGAAGAAACTTCAGTGAAGTAAACAGCAACCACTTTGAAGTGCATTCCTAGCATCCTGGGATTAACTGAGACTGTGAAATCTTCATCTGCCGGGGCCTGTTGGTGCTACCATAAAATTGCTGCTTTGTAATGAGCTGTAAGTAGAATTATGGCCTTGTTTCTCTATTTTCCTGCAAAAGCGGATCTTTAGATTGACAAGAGAGCCAGGTTGGTGTGGTGGTTAAGGCATCAGATTAAAGGCACCAAGAGAATATAGAACATGATGGAATAGAAGCAACAACAACAACAAAAGGCTTACTTACAACCTTTCCTGCAACCATTTGTTATATGTTTTAGTCTCCAGGCCTTTAATCATCCTAGTTGCTCCTCTGCACACTTTTTCCATCTCTGAAATTAATTTACTTTCCCCCTCTTTTCATATATGTGCACAAAACATTGCTTGAACATAATTACTCTTGTAAATATACTTATACACAAAGAAATTCGAGGGCATATAGGTTTTAGCTAACATAAAACTTCCAACATTTGCTTGAGAAAGACCCATTGAGTTCTATGGTTCTTAATCCAAATAGATTTGCTGAGCATGAGCAGTGCTGTTCAGCCAGCATGCTATCCTCTTTTTCTCTGCCATCCCTCTCATGTACAAAGGCTGAGGGCTTCAATGGAGAGCTTCTTTGTCCATCAACCTCCTTTTGAGTCCTGATTTGCATGGAAATTTTCCATGGATGGAGGGATCTCTCCACGAAGTGAACCTGTAAATGAGAAAAGTTGACAAGTGGAAGGTAAAGTCAGTATTGTTCAGCTCAACTGGTTGAACTAACCCATTCAATGATTTCTTTGCATTATTTCATCTTTCTATTATTTTCTTTGCAAAAGTCAGAAGGTGTGGGATTAGTATCTCTCTCCCTGTCCCTCTTGAAATGAAGTAGCTTTTTCTTCTCTTTTGTCTCCTTCAGCCAGTTACTTTTATTGTTCATACCCATCACTCAGTTACTCAATTTAACAGTGAAGTTAAAACACACTTCCTCCACTTCACCACTAATTTGGGAGAACATCCACCCCCTCCATAATTATTTTGAATAAATGTAACAGTTGTGCGTACACCCATATATTTTTCAAGAAAGGATTTATATGTGTGCTGGTATGTAGGGATATAAAACATGAGCATCTATATCCATGGATAACTAAGCTAAGAGTGAAGCTTATATATATAGATACTATGTGCTAGGAATGGTTTTGGTGGAGAAATGAGGAAGGAAATGTTACTAAAAGAGTGGAAAATATAAGTTTGAAGAAATGATTTTATATATTGCAAATCAAAGCTTGTATCTGCTTAATTTTAACCTTTAATATTTTTTAAATTTTAATGGTTCAATTTTTGCTTATATGCCACCCAGAATCTCCTGACAGTGATATGGGTGGCATATAAATTTAATAAATAGATACTGTAAATAAATTTACTAGCTTCCCTTCCCCATTTTTCCAACCTGGCACATTAAATGAATAAGAACTAATACTGGCAGGATAAAGAAATCTACTCTAGAACTAAGGAGAAATTTCCTGACAGTGGAAACAATTACAACAGAAAGGCTTATCTCCAGAAGTTACAGTATGTTTCATCATTGGAGGTTTTTAAGAAAAGATTAAACAAGCATTTGTCTGGAATGATACAGGGTCTCCTGCTTGAGCAGGGGATTGGACTAGAAGACCTCCAAGGTCCTTTCCAACACTATTATTCTTTGTTCTATGTTCTTATATTCATTTTATTTATTTATTTATTTGTCAAGCAAGTATTAGATAACAGGTATAAGTATAAGCATGATTATGAATACATGAAATGGATACGAATAAAAAAGAAACAATAGGACAGGGATGGTAGGCATGTTGGTGCGTTTATGCATGCTCCCTACAGACCTCTTAGGAAAGGGGTGAGGTCAATAGTAGACAGTCTAAGGTTAAAGTTTTTGGGGTTTGAGGAAGGAACCACAGAGTCAGGTAGAGTGTTCCAGACATTGACCACTCTGTTGCTGAAGTTGTATTTCCTGCAATCATGTTTGGTGCGGTTTACCTTGAGTTTGTATCTATTGTGTGCTCTTGTATTGTTGTGGTTGAAGCTGAAGTATTCATTGACAGGTAGGACATTGCAGTAGATAATTTTACGTACTATACTTAGATCGGACCAAAGGCGGTGTAGTTCTAGGTTGTCTAGGTCTAAAATTTCAAGTCTGGTGGCATAAGATATTTTGCTATGAGTAGGGGAATGGAGAACTCTTCTCGTGAATATTTCTGGACTTTCTCGACTGTATTAATATCTGTTATGTAATGCAGATTCCAGACTGATGAGCTATATTCAAGTATTGGTCTAGCAAATGTTCATCTCAGTCAAATGACTTCCCTTTAATTTCCCTGTTTTTCTCTAAAATAGGCCTTTTTGTGACTAGTTGCATCAATTATTTTGGAATTGGATACCTGAAAACCAGGTTGTATCATTTAATGTTTGCATAAGTATATTCAGTCTCATCCTAAGGATCTTTGTATATATGTGTATGTGTGGTGGGGACGGAGTACAGAAAGACAAACCATCTTGATGGGAGGAATGCACACTTCTTTGAGGGACTCCTCAGATTGGTTTAGAATTTTTTTCAACCTAGGTTAATAGTGTAAAACAGAATGCAGTACATTATGGAAATGGAATTCTGTTAGTAATTTTGTCTATAATTGTGTTCTATCATGTAACTGGATGATGGCTGGGAGGCAGAGAGGATGTTCTTTTTATTTCTGCTGTATTTGCCATATTTTTCCTAATAACAGAAAGATTGTATGTAATTGCCAGCTGGCTTTGGGAATTGATTAACTAACAGCAGACATTAATCTTTAAACAAATTAACAGTAACTTTGGTTTCAGATGCAATTTCTACTCTCAGTGTTCAGCAATAAGATATAATAGAACTGCATGAGGTTTGGGATCATCCATAGTGTAAGTTGGGACTAATATATATTCAGTAGATGACAATATACACATATACCCATTTTTCAAAACTAAACTTCAATGTATAAAGTCTCATTATACAATCTAATTTGTACAATCAATTCTTAAACATGAAAGTTAATTTTAAACAGTAAGTACTGTATAAGTAAGTAAAATACAATTTAAAACTACCAAATCTAGAAACGTAACTAACATGAAAATAAATCCTGTTAATATTAATATTCAGTGTTCATATGCCAGTGTTTCATATGATTATCTGACATGCCAGCTCTTTGTGTGAAGGAAGAATATTCAACCCAACACATGTATTTTGAGATGGTAATGTACTGTTGTAGGAGAAATACTTGATTGAATTTAATATGGATGAAGATTGATACCAAGAGTAAATAATTTAGTCAATCCATAAATTATAACTTGAATCCAAAGTGTCTTGTGCATACTGACACAAATATGCTGCATGAAAAGCAAAATAAAATTCAAAGACATTTTTTCACCTGTAAATGGGGCATTTGTGAGGTGAGATAAAAGTGAAGATAGCAGCTGTAACGCTGTAGTTGAAAGCGCAGCTTTTCTTTATGGGAAAGATCTTCAACTGTGCAGTCACTCCCCCATCTTGAATTTTCTGATTCCCCACCCCCACAGATGCCCCATCTGCTAAAAGTTGTTGTAGTTATACAAATCAGGAAGGATGATTACAGATTTATCCATTAGCATTGTCAAGGGCATGTGCAGAATATTGCTGGAGATGATTTTTGAATCATCAAAGTTGGAGACTTTGAATCCAACTCAACTTCTTTTGGTCTTGTGTGCAAAACTGCATTTTTGATTGCATGAAGGGGCGGGTGCATGTATTAATATTATGGAATTGTAATGCTATTGCATAAGCCAATACTGTTTTTTGTTTTTTGCTGGGGATACTTTAAGTTAGCTTTAGTTTTTTTGCTTGAATTGCTTTTGCTTGCGTTTAAACTTTATGTTGATTTTGCTTCATTTTTTCCCCATTTCTCATGCTGTTCAGGTTTTGGATGCCAGGAAAACAAAGGTTTGTTCACTTTTTGCAATCAGTTTTGTTTGCAAAATGTAGCATTTCTTAATGTGTGATTTTTGATATGTTTATTTTGGTAGCTGCAACAATCCTGCTTGATAAAGTGGCTCATAGCTTTCATTAGCAACCTCATTTAACAGTTTAACCCCTTTACTTTCATACGGCGTGATTAGCATTAATCACTAGCACAGTTGCACTGTATGAAAATGCCTAAGCTTTTCTTCCCTCCTACACCCCAACCAAACCTGAATTCTAAGCCTTTTTAGATACAGGGTTTGGTTATGGAATGCCAGTCTTTAACATTTACATTTTTAACACTATTCTTTTCACCTCCTTGTCATAAGGTTTGTGGTTCACTCTGGGTAATATGTGTAATTTGTACTGTTTGTGTTTTTCATCCATCTCTCTATGGTTTCTAACTGCAGCCAAGAAGCATCATAACAAATAGCATCACTCTCATGTGTAGATTCTCACCAGAAATTTTACTAATGATTGGAATGCTACTTCTTGAATCAAATCTTTACTTAGAAGTTTCTTTTTCATTGCAGCATCTTCAGTTGACCATTCAGGCGCTCCAAGATGAACTTCGAACGCAGAGAGACCTTAACCATCTCCTTCAGCAAGAAAGTGGTAACCGAGGTGCTGAACATTTTACGATTGAACTGACGGAGGAGAATTTCCGAAGACTTCAAGCTGAGCATGATAGACAGGCAAAAGAGTTGTTTCTCTTGAGAAAAACCTTGGAAGAAATGGAGCTGAGAATAGAAACCCAAAAGCAGACGCTGAATGCCAGAGATGAATCCATCAAGAAGCTTCTAGAAATGCTGCAAAGCAAAGGGCTGCCATCCAAAGGAATGGATGATGAAAACGAAAGAACTCGAAGGATAGCAGAAGCGGAATCTCAGGTTAATCATTTAGAAGTGATCTTAGACCAGAAGGAGAAGGAAAACATCCATCTTAGAGAGGTAAGGAAACCATGCTCATTTTGAACAGAATTCAGCTGCGGTTTTTGCAGAGTCTAAAAAACAAATGGAAACAGGATGGTTGCAATCTTACTTTCTGTAATAGTTTTATAAGTGGTCTTCCTCTCCAATCCACTTCCCAAGTGGCATGTAGAATGTAAACATTTGAAAGTGATCCCCATGCTTTGGCAATGCCATTTTTAACTTCTGGCTAGCAGTTCTGTGGAACTTAACTGTAAACTATTATACTTTATATGAGTGATGTTTATCTTGGGGAGTGGGTGTCTCTGCATGTCATAGTACACTTCTTTCCTCACACAGGGCCTACCAGTCATTCAGTAAAGTTTATGCAAAGCAGCCAGCAGTGGAGCTGAATTCTGGATCCTTGACATGTTAATTGAATGTTGCATCTAACATTTATTGAAGGGAGAGTTTTTGGCTCTTTCCTACTACTTGGGAAGGTGATTTTACATTTCTTTAAAACAGCTTTTCTATGTAAGGCTTAATACTGTTTTCACTGTATTACTGTACAAAAGTTGGTCTTGCTTAAGGGTCTGCTGCTGATTTTTAATAGTACAACCAAAGGAGGATCTAAAGATCAACAAAAAGTGGTTGGTCTGAATACAAACTGTTGATCATGGGTTAAACTTGGGCCCAATTGGATTAAGAAGATCTAAGAAGAACATTCTCATTTTCACACATGGTTCCTCTTCCAGCTAGGATGTGCCATATTGAAGCGTACACATACAACCCTTAACTCATGAGTGTCCAACCTTTTTGGCTTGCCTGGGCTGCACTGAGTGAAGAGAAATTGTCTTGCATCGCATATAATATATGTATATATATATTATAGTTAATATATATAAACAACAAATTTCCTTTAAAAGTTTATGATTTTGTGGGGCCACATTAGTAACTGTCAAGAGCCGCATGATGCCCACAGGCTGTGGATTGGGCATGCCTGCCTTAACTGGCCTTGAATCCTATTTCCTAAAACTATTTTTCTAGGAAGAGTTAATCTTGATTAAATCATAAAACAACTGTATAGATTACAGCACAGCATCATTCTTTGCAGCCTGTTTTGCAGTAAAGTTTTTGAGGTATGTTTGGTGCAAATAATAAAAATTGGCACCAATTTTTTTTAAATGTGGGTTTTAGGGAAATTATATAGTTGCCAGCTTTAATGGAGCAAAAGCTTACTAAGATTTAATCAGATGTGATAGTGGAGAAGAGATGCCAAAAGAAAGTAACTCCTAGCTACTGGAATTCTGTCTCAGCTGTTCAAGCTGCATTCCATGCCAAAACAAGGGATGAACAAGAAGCTTTCAGGCTAATATAGCACATTTCATTCCTTATGTTACACAGAGGTGGGCCAATACTTCTATCAGTCTTTTCTAGTTTTGGGGCCATTTTTATTCAGTTTTACCCTTTTCAGCTTATTACTGAAGCTTGATTGGATATGAATCTATACAAGTGATCTCAGACAATGTATAATAAAGTCACTATGGATTGGACCTTTATTTATTTCTTTTTCTTTTTCTCTGTTTATGTCAGCTAATGAGGAGACATTGAAATGCATGTATATGGGAGAGTAAGATTTTATCAGAATACAACCGTCAATTCTGCATACCTGTTAGGAAATTGCAATAAAAATATTAGATTTACTATTAAAGTTTCCAGTTGTCTTCACAATGCTTTTTTTATAGCTTTAATAGGATTCCTCTGGGATTAAGCTGTGTGATAAAACATGGAATAAGCAAAGGAAACATTTAAAATCTTCCTTTATTCAGAGCAAAAAGTAATCACAATGCATGAGGCCCATTTTGATGCTTCTAAATAAATGCATGTAGTTTCTTGATGTGCAGACTGACATCTCTGAGAAGAATGAAGTAAAATGGAATGCTTTTTGTTTAAGAAATACTTATTCCTTTTCATGAAGACAGATAGGTGCAGAAATTGTCTCCAAATATAGTCACTGAAGGTAGTTTTTGTTGTCCCTGCACAAATTTTAATAGTGAAAGCATTCTTGTTCGAATGGCAGCTTTCCTTACTACAGTTTTCATTGCAAGATATTTTTATACTGCCTGATTATGAGCAAAGGTTATTTACAAATGCCTTGTGTTATTGCGCTTTCTGTAAGTTAAACAGAGGCATACTTAATAATATGCATTATATGCATTATAAAAGGCATACTTAATGATATGAGCCAGTACTGTACTGCAGTTGCCAAAAAAGACAATGCTGTCCTAGGCTGCATTAACAGAGGGATAGAATCAAGATCACATGAAGTAATGGTATTTTATAATGCCTTGGTGATACTACACTTGGAATACTGCATCCAGTTTTGGTGTAAATGATGTAAAAAAGATGCTGAGACTTTAGAAAGAGTACGAGAAGAGGAACAAAGATGATTAGGGGACTGGAGACTAAAATATACAAAGAACGGTTGCTGGGAAAAGAATGATGACTAGTGGCGACATGATAGCAGTGTTCCAATATCTAAAGGGTTGCCACAAAGAAGATGGAGTCAACCTATTTTCAAAGCACCTGAAGGCAGGACAAGAAGCAATGGAAGGAAATTAATCAAGGAGAAAATCAATCTAGAATTAAGGAGAAATTTCCCTGCAGAACAATCGCTCAGGGGAATGACTTGCCTCAAGAAGTTGTGGATGCTTTGAATTAGAACAAAAGAAGAAGTAAGGAAAGACTGACTGCTGGACTAATTGGTGATGCTGATATAGACCCCGGGTTTGGATTGTGAATTTAGAAAACCTGAAGAAGAAAGAAGGAAAATTAAAGTTTTTGTGGACTTTAATGATTACAAGGCATAATAGGGTGTAAGGATGATACTGTTTCAGGAACTAAAAATGGAACTTAAAAATATGAGAGAATTGTTACAGGAAATGGCTGAATCACTTCGTTTTGTCCTAGAAGACATGGAAATGGCGAGTGAAGAACAAGAAGAAGGAATCCTGGAAAGGGAGGAGCTAGTTCAAGGAGAAGCCATCTTAAAGAGACAATTAATACAAAGAACACCACAAAGAAAAGGGAAAGGAAGGGAGGTTAAAAAATGAGACCTAAGAAGGTAATTAAAAAGGGGAATATCTGTGAAATTAGGAAAGGTAGAAAGGTCCAGCAGAAAAGGGAGGAGAAAGGTATAAAGAGAGAGAGGGATATAAACTGGATGGAGAAAAGATATGGAAAGACGAAGGGGAGGAGAGGAAATAAGAAACAGGAGCAGAAAATAGAGAAATACGGGAATTATAAAATGATGAAAGGAACTCGTTTTCATAGAGATAATGGTTAATGTATTAAGAAGGGGGATTCTGCATGGAGATGAGGGGTAATAAGAATATATTTGTAATTATAAAACACTTAGAAAATAGGCAAATATAGAATACTTGAGGAGGGATGGACACTGATATTTTTATTAGGTGAATATATATCTTTATTCTTTACCTATAAGAGAAAGGTTAATGTTTGTTAAATAAATTGAATTAATTGAAATGATTTGTGAAGATGTTTAAAAATGAGATTTAATATCAGTGACCAAGGTTAGTTATTTTCTATTATTATCTTGAAATTACAAATAAATCTTATAATTGGGGGAAAATATGTTGCAGAATCCGACTGAAAAGATATATAATGTTATGTAGCTTTTCTTTCTTTCCTTTTTTTTATTCTATCTTTTTTCTTCTATAGGGAATGATTATTATTATGTTAACCACTGAGGTGACACTCTCAAATTAGTAAATGGGGGGGGGGGGTAAGCTTATGTTTTTTTTTCTTTCTTTTGTAAAAGCTTGTATTAATCTAGAACTATGGAAAGAATATGTGATGAAAGGGCAAATCTGATAGATAAAAGAAATATGTAAATGATAAAAGAGTGTTAATAATGAGAAGATAGTTTAAGGAAAGACATTGATAAACTTTTTTTCATTGGGCAAACATATTGTTATTTTTATTTTTAAAAGAAATATTAATGTTTAAGAATTATTTTTAATAATTTGAAATGAAATGAGAGGATGTTCAGATTGAGATTAATATTAGAGACTAGGATTAATTTGTTTGTCCCTTTGTCTTGCAAAAGTTGGAATGGAAAGTAAAAATTGGATAAAATAGGAAGTTAAATGTTAAAAATGAATATATAACTATTGTCATATTTGTATGTAAAAGTGATGACCCGGAAATATGCTGTCTACTGAAAAGAGCCTTATTTGAATTGCAAAAAACTGAATAAAACTTGTTTAAAAAAAAAGAAGTTGTGGATGCTCCAACACTGGAAGTTGTTAAGAAGAGATTGGACAACCATTTGTCTGAAATGGTATAGGGTTTCTTGTCTGAGCAGGGGTTTGGACTAGAAGATTATTCTGTTATTTTGGATGCACTCCAGTATTTAACTTTTTCCTAAATGAGTAGAACATTTTTAGTTCTTTGAAAATAAAATGACAAAAGAACAAGCAAAGTTTACACATGATTAGCAATGGGCTATTTCAAAACCAGGATTTCCAAACTTTCTCTTATAGCTCAGTGGATCCAAATAGAATTAGATTTGGAGTAACCAGAAACCACAGCATTTGTATTCTTATAATCTATGTAAAATCTCTTTACAAAGTTTACACTAACTGTATAATTTAGGGAGAAAAATGTGTCAACACCTGGACAGTAATTTTTTTTCACTCTTTTTAAAATGTTTACTTTCCAAGTCTTCAGACAATTCAGAGAATAGGCAAAGGCCTTTGTAAAGTTCTGGTTGTTGCTGGACACCTTGCATCTGTTCCAGATATACTACAAGTAATCCTCATTTAACATTGACTTGCTCAGCGACTGTCCAAAGTTACAATGGTGCCAAACAGGGCATACTTATGACTGGTCCATTTAGCTGTGTCTGTTACACTGTTACAGCATCCCCAAGGTCACTTAATCATGATCTGAGCATTCAGCAAGTTGTTTGCAATGATGATGCCACAGTGTTCTGCAATCCCACAACTGCCATTTCACTGGCAGCTTCTGACAAGCAAAGTCAATGGGGAGCTGGCAGGAGGTTGCATATGTTGAAGGTGTGAATGAACTGTGTCTGTTCACCAAACAATGACCACTAGGACTGCCAGCTCTGTTGTGTAAGCTGATGCAGTGATGTGATATCACACATTATGACTGTATCGCTCAGCGATAGAGTCCTGGCCCCAATTACCCTTGGTAAGCATAGATTATTAGTAAAGAGAAAATATAGGCAGAAGAACATACATTGGTTTAAAATTGTGTAAATTAAAATTTATTTACTTATTTTACTAAATAAATGACTGGGTGGTTCACAAAGAAAAACACAGTATCTAAAATTGCACTTTGAGGAACTTGTAAAATTTTGTATTTGGGAAACACTTGTGATTAAAGGCATTTTTTTCAATGTTTATAACATTGCTTTAAAAGAATTTAGGGGGTGTCATATATGAGTTGAATAGATGACATTGTAATGCCCCCCATAGCAAACTGTTCTCAGAAGTCAGCACTGCCAATATACATAAATTTGGAGGCTACAGTGTTTTGGGAAAGGTGCTCTAAAATAAAGTTTAAAATCACTTCATAAATAACATTGTACTTGTACATAGGCAGTGTATTAATCATGCTGTTTCAACTTTATGTTGGAGCCACTATGTGCCTATACTTCACCTCAGATTTCCATATTTGTGTACAGCAAATTATATTTTATAACTATATTTTAGTTATTATAGTTAATAATATCAAAATACATTTAATTAACTTTCCTGTTTCAAAATGAAGGATTCCTGACTTTTACTTTCAATTCTTTTTAATCATGTGGAAATCTAGTACAGATGCTTATTATTACTCTTTCTTAAATGTAGTGACCTCACATGCTTTTCTCTAAGTACCTTAAGGATTTTTTTTAAAACAATATTATTACTACTGTTAAAATCTTGCGTTTAGTTGATAAATCTCTAATAAAGTGTAAAGTTCCACTTAGTATTTTATGTATACATATACTCTCACTGAGTATACATTTAATGCATTTTCCCTAAAAGCAGAATATGATGTCAACATTATGTGCAGTTTTTAACCCAAGCTTCTATCAAAGTTGTTTTGTTAAACTGAAAAATAGGGTGGTGATGTATGTAAGTGTTTAATTAAACAAGCACCCGTTTCAAATACTGGACAACTTAAACCAGAAAAAACTTTGCATCTCTCTCTGCAAATAACCAACTGAAAGGACGGGGACTGATAATAGAACTTGAACTGCTGACATGAATTATTTATGGCAAAGTTTTTAGAACTTATTCACGGAGTAACATTTCTTCTGTAAAACAGATGCTTTGCAGACATTTGTGTTTATTGTAAATGCCTTTCATTGGAGCCAGTTATAATTTACTAAGGAAACCTTTTATCAACCCCAAGCATTTCTTTCTCCATCCCTTTGAGAAGTTAGTTATACAGATTAGCAACCACTCCAACACCAGCCTCTTTATTAGGTTCATTTTGACTTCTTTTAGACAAGCTCACAAACCGTGAATTGTGCTTGAATATATGCAGATATGGTATAAATATAACTGCATGAGCTCAGTATGTGGGTATGTAACATTTCTCTCTTTGTGTATATTATGTGTTCGTGTATGCTATGAATACCAACCTATCAAAAAGGCAATTGTATTTTATTAAAATTCTGTGTATAAATTAAAATACAATATTTTGGACCGAATTTGTAGGTGTGGAGGAGGAAGCTTTCATAATCTTGGCACAGACCCCAGACTGGAAAATATAGATTCACTCCAATTATATTCCTGAAAACAGTAATTATATTTAAGGCTGGCTGAAGGCATTTTTGCTGCCTCAAGCACTACCACAGCCAAAATATTAGGCCCAAAGGCAGGGCAGGTTTTTTTTTGCTACCTGAAGCACAGCATGTCACCAATGCTTTTCTCTGGACTCTTTATGGTAACTTACTTACAAATAAGTAAATTAAATAACTGAAAATGTACTGTGCCTTTATAACAAATGGGGGATGGGGGTAGGTCTAATGTGGAAAATAACACCCAATAGTCTTCATATATAGACTGCCTTAATTTTCTGACCAGCTACATAAAGACAAGTTATTACCGTTCCCTCCCCTCCCCCATATAGTTTTCTTCTATTCATCTTTTTTAATTACAGGAAATTAAAACTAATTAAAGGTTTTGTTAAGTTTGCATGAAGAGTCAGACGCGAGGAGTTCCAGCAAAGAGTTTATTAAGTGACTACAGCTCGAATGGACCCGTCCTGGCTTGGCTACAGCTGCCTCTTATAGCCTGCAGCTGTAGCTGCCAGCCAATGGGAGTGCAGGGTTTCTTCCCGCACTATTTAAACCAATACCATTTGACATTTTACAAGAACAGTTCAAATAAACCAATAACATTCAAACCTACATACATAACACCCCTCCCCACTAGGTTCAGTCCATACCAAACCCCAACCTATCTAATGTATTCCTTTAAATAGGTGTGGCTCTTACGTGTATGCTGAGACCTTCGTGGTTCAGAAGTTTTAACGTTCTCACCCAGTGAGAGGGAAATGTGTCTGCTGACATTTCCTGTTGGGACTTCCTGTGAAAGGAGACCCTGTTAGACTGTTAGAATCTGGTCTCTCCTCCCAACCCATCTCCATTCCAATGTCAGCACCCAAGTCAGGTAGTGATGTGCAATCTTCCACTTCTAAGGATGGATCTTGGCATTGTGACAGGGTTCGGGATGGTTCCTGTCGCAATGGCTCGTTACACATGGGGTTGATTCTTGTTTGCTGATTTTCCTCCTGTTCCCTCCTTCCCCTAGAAGAGACATCAGGTGAGGGACCCAGAGAGACAGGGGCGATGTTCCTGAGGGAACCTGGATCTAAGTTGGTCAATGTGCCTGCTCCAGAGGAGGCCATCCTCTGTTTGTACCCTGTAAGAACGAGGGCCAGTGATGTGAGTTATTTCAGCAGGAATCCACAAAGGTTCACCTATAAGGTTCCTAGCATATACAGAATCTCCCACACTAAAAGAACGAACTTTGGAAGTGGAATCCAGTGGTGCGTGGGTGCGTAAGTGGGATGAAGGCGGTCAAGGGAAGACCTAAGTTTCCTACCCATCAACAACTCTGCTGGGGACAAGTTATTTGATGGGCTAGGAGTGATGTGCTGAACACTAAGAAGTTTTTCAAGCTTCTCAGTGATATCCCCAGGACCCAGCTGCTGAAGCTTCTCTTTGGTAAAGCGTACCATGCTCAGCCCGCCATTGGTCAAGGGTGCCCAGGGGCAGTGAGGGCATGTCTGATACCCTGTTGAGCTAGAAAGGATTCAAAAATGTTAGATGTGAATTGAGGGCCATTGTCAGAAACAAGGACATCTGGTAACCCATGGGTTACAAACAATTTTCTGAGCTGCTTGATGACAGCCTCAGTTGTAGTGGATGTCATGGGAATTACCTCTAGCCATTTGGAATATGCATCTACTATAACTAGAAAAGTGTGCCCTCTGTAGGGCCTGCAAAATCAATGTGGATTCTAGACCATGGGCCCCTAGGACATTCCCATTCCTGTGTGGGGCGTGAGGTGGAGCAGGCCTGACTACCTGGCAATTGGGACAAGATGCTACCCAGTTTTCAACCATTTTGTCAATACCTGGCCACCATACATAACTCCTGGCCAAACCTTTCATCCTTACAATCCCAGGATGACCCTCATGTAACATTTCCAAAACCTCCCTTTGCAGTTTTGCAGGAATAACCACCCTGTTACCCCACAAAATACATCCTCTTAATACAGATAATTCAGTTTGCCTGGACTTAAAAGGTTGGGCAAGGTGAGGTAGATCTTGAAGAGGCCAACCTTTCTTAATCCAGCCTATAACAGGTGCCAACACAGCATCTTTGGCAGTCTCTCTGGCAATCTCAGCAGCATGGACTGGAAGCTTAGCAACAGTCTCTAGGAAAAAGGTGTGAGTTTCAAGTTCAAAGTCCTCCTTGTGGCAAGGTAGTGGGCAACGACTCAGTGCATCAGCATGTCCAATGTCCTTGCCAGGCCTGTGAATCAGTTTGTATGAATAGGCTGCAAGAAATTCAGTCCATCTCAGCATTCTTGGTGACAGGATATTAGGTGTAGGTTTGTCTCCTGCCACAATGCCTAATAAAGGTTTGTGATCTGTAACAATGGTGAATGACCTGCCATACAGATATTCATGAAATTTCTTAACAGCTGCAACAACTGCTAATGCCTCCTTGTCCAGTTGGCTATAATTCCTCTCTGCTTTGGACAAAGTGCGAGAGTAAAATGCAATTGGGGCTTCCTTCCACTGGGAAGCCTGTGACTCAAAACCGACCCACTCCAAAAGGGGATGCATCACAAGTCAGAACAACAGGCAAATTCTCAGAGAACTGTATCAACACAGCATCAGACGTGATTAGTCTCTTAATACTGTTAAATGCTGACTGTTCCTTCCTCCCCAGATCCAAACAGCCTTCTTATCAAGCAGGCGATGTAAAGGCTCAGCAATAGATGCTTTGTGAGGTAGAAACATGTGATAAAAGTTAATAAGTCCAAGGAAGGCTTGCAAATCTGTCTTGCATCTAGGTTTAGGGGCTTCCTTGATTGCTTTAACCTTGGCATCAGTAGGGTGGATGCCATGCTTGTCAATCATGTACCCCAGGAACTCAACTCTGTCTGTTTTGAGTGTACATTTGTCTTCCTTGACTTTTAAACCCACTTTTCTGAATCTGGTAAGGACTTCTCTGAGTCTCTCTTGAAGCTGAGTGTCATTTTCAGCAGAGATTAACACATCATCAAAATAAGGCACTACCCCTGGCAGTCCTTGCAACATTCTTTCCATAAGGCTTTGAAAAATGCCAGGTGCCACGCTTACTCCAAATTGTAGTCTTTTACATTTGAAGGCACCTCTATGAGTCACAATTGTTTGTGCCTCTGCAGTGGCATCATCAACTGTTAATTGTTGATATGCCTGAGCTAAGTCCAGTTTGGCAAATACTGTACCCCTGCCAAGGGAATGGAGTAGATGATGCACAACTGGTACTGGGTATGGCTCTGCTGCAGCGCATGGTTAAGTGTCCCCTTATAGTCACCACAGATTCTCACTGACCCATCAGCCTTGACTGGTGTGACTATGGGTGTTTCCCATCTGGAGTGGTCAGTAGGCTCTAAAACCCCTTGAGCAATGAGCTTATCTAATTGTGCATCAATTTTTTCCTTTAAAGCAAATGGAACCCTCCTGGGCTTTAAACGAATTGGGGGCACCTTGGGGTCTAGGCTGAAAGCAATAGGGGTCCCCATATACTTGCCCAGTCCTTCGCTGAAGACCTCTGGAAACTCAGACTTCAAGGACTCCTCCCATTCAGAGCTGCTCACGTGATTGATGCCAGTCACCTCGATGCCTAGTGGCTTGAACCACTCAAGTCCCAGCAAACTTGGGCGATCCTTGTCCACGATGGTCAGGGGCAAACGTTTGGTGTGGCCTTTAAACTGCACGTTGAAATCTCTTGCTCCAACTACTGGAATCTTGTTCCCTTGGTAGTCTTTAAGAGTCAGTGCTTGCTTCTGGAAATGCTTCTTCTGAATTTTGGGAAAGAGTCTGTGGATAGTGTCCCATGACACCATAGATAAATAAGAGCCTGAGTCCACTTCCATTTGGCAAGGCCTTCCTTCAATAAACACCTTCATGTGTACTTTTCTGCTTTTAAGGGTGAAGAATGACCAATAGTGATTGTTTGGTGAGTTTCATTCTTGCCATTTGCTTCTAAATTTCGCCCATCTTTTCAAGGAAATTGTTGGGCTTAAAGTCTTTTTCAGGAAATTTTTTCCTACTAGGTGGAGTTCTGGATGATTTGCAGACTCTGGCTATGTGACCCGTTCTCTCACAACGTAGGCAAATGGAGTCAAAGAACTTGCATTCAGTGCGGGGTGGCCCCCCACAGCCTCTGCAATAGAATCCTTGCCTGTTTTTCCCAGAGTCTTTTCTCTTCTTCTCCATTCTGAGTCTAAAAATTCCCTCCTCTGCCTCACTGCCATCAGAATCAGAGTCTATTTGTTCGCAATGGGCTGTTGTGGATTTTTCCCCATCAGAATGGCTTGAGGCCTGGCTTGAGGCCTTGTTAATCTTTTCATGGCCGCTGCTGAGGACTTGGTGGCTTCCGCTGAAACAGCTTCTTCAATGGCCTCTTTAAACGTGATCTTAGGTTTCATTAACAGTTTGCTTTGTAAGACCTTATCTTTGAGGCCTAAAACAAACCGATCACGCATGGCCTCTTCTAAGTTGGTAAAGTCACAAGCACCCCCAATGTCCCTTAAACTTGCCATGAAGTCATTAACATTCTCGCTATCCCCTTGATCCCGACGGTAAAATTCGTGTCTCTTAATGAGGCATAATACTTGTGGGGCATAATGGGCTCTTAAAAGTTTCTCTAAATCGGGCCATTCCATTACCTTCAGCTCTGCAGCTCCCACTAACGCCTTTGCCATTTTGAAGACTGCCGGACCGCAGTGCGTGAGAAAGACCGCCCTCTTCCGTCTCTCGGGGATGCCGGCGAGGTCGTTCCCTTCCAGATACATCTGGAAGCGATCCGCATACGATTCCCAGTCTTCCGCCGCCGGATCGAATGGTGCTGGGGGGGTGTTCAGCGCAGCCATCTCGCTCTGTTGCTTGTTCTTCGCCGTCTTCTCTTCAGGGAAATCCCATCCTCGTCGCCAGTGTTAAGTTTGCATGAAGAGTCAGACGCGAGGAGTTCCAGCAAAGAGTTTATTAAGTGACTACAGCTCGAATGGACCCGTCCTGGCTTGGCTACGGCTGCCTCTTATAGCCTGCAGCTGTAGCTGCCAGCCAATGGGAGTGCAGGGTTTCTTC
Organism: Naja naja; assembly: GCA_009733165.1. Lineage (NCBI taxonomy): Eukaryota > Metazoa > Chordata > Lepidosauria > Squamata > Elapidae > Naja > Naja naja. The sequence goes on from CM019149.1 coordinate 69,294,991, forward strand.
CCGCACTATTTAAACCAATACCATTTGACATTTTACAAGAACAGTTCAAATAAACCAATAACATTCAAACCTACATACATAACAGGTTTAACCTATGTTATTTAAACCCATGTCAAAAGGTGCCAGGAAAGTGCGTGCAAAAAAAAAAAAAGGAGACAAGGGCAGAATGGATCTGCTGGCTGTGTGGGATGTTTATCACAGCATTTTAGCTTAAATAATGAGGGCAAATGAGGCCCAATTCTTCCCCAGCAGAAGATGAAACTCATCCCATGCATTCACACTGTCCCTGTGGGCATAGCATTCTTAGACAACAGCTAAAAACCACCATTCCCTGTCTCCCAAATCCAAATCCAGTGATTTATAACGACATTATGTCCACTCTGAGGAGAGCGTATGTGGCTGCATTAACTATGCCAACAAAGTTGCCGCTGCCCCAACTGGACTCTAACAAGGCTGGCAAATTGTTCTGTGTTTATAAGCAGGGGTCTCCAAACATAGCAACTTTAAGACTTGTGGACTTCAACTCCCAGAATTCTCTAGTCAGCCACAAGTCTTAAAGTTGCCAAGTTTGAGGACCCCTGGTTTATAGCTTTACTGCAGGCCAGTTTAAGGACAGCAGTTGGGGGTATTTCTCATCTTTATCAGATAAAATAAACTTATCATTGTCCTGGGTGGCATATCTGGGCAGTTGGCTGAGAAGAAGGGATGGTCACCTTTAAAGTTGCCTAAGTGACAGCTCACTGGTACAGAGGTGCTGTGCTCTGATGACCTATCACTTGGACTATTTCTGTAAGACTAGCAACTCCTATCAAAACTGAATAGTGGAGACGCCTTCACTTCTGCTTACATTCTTGTTCCATCTTTGATCCATGGGCCTGGTAGCCATACTATTTTTGGATGTGGGTTTGCTAGTCTTTCTGTTACTCAGTGGAATGGGAAACCTGTCAGGTTTCTTGCCAATTTCATTCTAGCTCCTCAAAATGGCACTTTCCAAGTAATAAAAACAGCAGGAAGCCATGGCTGTGCTAAATTCATTGTTGGCAGAGCCAAGCTCCCTTTCCTAGTTTAAATTGATTTTCTACACAAGAAAATATTTATATTTTTACATAGAAAGGAAGCGTTCCTATGCAAAGGCATCTGTTGACTTTGGGCTAGCACAAGGAGATGGAGATGTTATGTTATGCCAGTTGCACCCATTCATGGACTGAGGGACCCTGTACATGGTCAATCACACCATGGTCTCTTCCTGATTGGATTGCTGCAATGCAGTCTACATGGGGCAGCCCCTGAAAACCACCTGGAAGTTTTACTTGACCCAGAATACTGTGGCATGGATAGTAATGGATGCAGTTCCTTAAGCACCCATAATATGGCCACTCTGAGAGATACACTGGCTTCCAAAAGGCTGCCAAATATGATTTTAAGATGCTGGTTATGATCTCTGAAGCCTTACATGTCATAGACTAGGTTACTTGAGGGCCTGTCTTTTCCCAAGAAAATCTCTCCACCTGATATGTTCCTTTTCCAGGTTCCTTCTTTCAAACCTTGTCATCTTATGGGACCCAGGAAGCCTGCCTTTTCAATGGTTGTACCTGTTCTATGGAATGATTACCTTCACTCCCCCCATACAACTCTTGCATTTTGTTGCTTTCAGGGAAATCCATTAAGACCTGGCTCTTCCCCCAGGAATTAGGGGCTAGTTTAGTGGGAGTTCCATTCTTGTGGGTGTGGGTGCCATTTTACATTTTGTAAAATTATGTTGTCTGAATAGGTGAGTTTTCAATTTTTGTCTGTAGATACGAGAAATGGAAAAGGTGGTTAGGATCTTATCTAAAAACATTCATTATTTACGTACTGTATGCATGCATGCATGTATAAATGCTTTCCCCCTTTTCCTTAATTAATAAAAATGCTTAATTTCAACAACTGTTCTGTTAACATTTAAGTAGACAAATTTATAATCCGGTATGGATAATATAGGATTAATTGCATTATATCCAAGTACTTCAGGTTCTTCGATTTTTAAATTTTTTAAAAATAAAACTTTAAGAAGCTATATAATTGCCAACACATACAATATGATGATTCAGTATCATGTTGTTAATTTACCTCCTGCTGATTTTCTTCTTGAGATTCAGCATTAATACAGAAATACAACCTACCCAGTCTTACAATATATAATCAGTCTTACAATATATAATCTTTGTCTTACAATATATAATCTCATTTGTAAAATGCAATCGGGAAATATTTGGATCAGATGGTACTATCTGCAAAGAGTTATGCTGTCATGTGCTTGCATCTTAGTGGGAATATTCTGGAAGACATCACACCTGAGGCTTTGGGTTTTGCATATTTAATCCTAGATAAGTGGGAAAATAGCTTCAAATTATGAAAATCCATTTTGCAAACATTTTCTATTACATCGTTACATTCCATGGTGGTGCAGTGGTTAGAATGCAGTATTGCAGGTTAAATCGGTCCAGAGCGTGGAGTTCGATTCTGACCGGCTCAAGGTTGACTCAGCCTTCCATCCTTCTGAAGTTGGTAAAATGAGGACCTGGATGCAGGTCAGATGCATCACATGCTGGCCAGGCTCATGCCCGATTTAACAAAGGGGAAAAAAGTTCCGGTACATCATGTGACACTGCCATGACGATACGCGTTTAACACCCCTGGCTTAGAGAATGCTGTAAAGCACTATGAAGCGGTATATAAGTCTAAGTGCTATTGCTATTGCTATCTTATGCAGACAGCTTTTTAATAAGATTAGTAATACTTTTTATTGGCTTTATATATTGCAGTGTGCTGGCCACCTTGGTAGCAATAGAAAAGCTGAAAATTACCTAAGTAAAAGAAAAAGATTAAAACGCCAATAGTGATAAACTTATTTAAACATAAATATACATAATGGGAATTATTTACTAGCATGGTGGTGAAGAGACGATTAGGGTATGAATTATTTGCACTGTTTTTTTCATCTGTACTTCTAGAAATGGGGCTTTCATTGTAGAGGGACCCCAATTGCTGCCAGGGAGAAATATATTGATGAAGAATCAATAAATGGGGTGTTCTGGAAAGAGATCTGTTTATTTTGAATCCACTAGATCCAAAGTCATTCTATTACTATAGTTAATTTAATATAGGCCAGTCAACCATACCAGCCATGGATCAGGCAGAGTTAATTTATCCCATATTGCTAACATGGGAAGGCAGGGTGCAATTTAGTAATATCAGGATTTTCATATTGCACATTTTTGGCCTTGACCAGCACGAAGTGGTAATGTTGGAATGTGCAAGAAGATATGCCAATGTTATTTTTCCCCAGCCTCATAATAATTTGCTCTATATTAGGATTAGGAACATAGCCTAAAGGTGTGTCATTACCATTTACCATTCTAGATTTAGCAGCTATGTGACTGTTTTTCTTCTCCTTCCCCAAATATCTTTTTTTCTTTTCTGTTTATTTTTTCTGCCTTAATTATAAGAGGAGTAGCAACAGCCTCTTGAAGATTTGGATCAGGAAATAACTGGCTGGTGAAAAAATAAATTCATCATGAAACATTTAATACATTCACATAGACATATATAAACAGATGGTATGACTTGGGTTGTATTTCAAGACACGGATTTGCCTTTTAGGGTCCTCCCAGTAGCTTGGATTATGGTTTTAAATCAATTAAAATTCATCTTTTCTTACCCAGTGGATGTCCAGTGAGCCTTTTTTACTTCCTCGGAGGCAAAGGTTAAATTGATCTAAGTGTAAATAATCATGCATAGAGCAGCTGATAGTCTTGGTAAAGCTGCAATTATGTAATTTCGCTAGATGGCACTATTGAATGAGGATTGTAAGACTTCATCGTTTCTGCAACTGAGTAAGTCACAGTTCCTCAAACCCTTGTAATACATGATTTCTAAGAACTACTTCTGGAATGATAAACTAATGGGTGATTTTGAATCGGGACATGGTTAAAATTTGATCACTGTTTGCAAAAGTCCCCCCTCTCTCCCACCTCCATTTTTTAAAAGAACTTATCTATCCTCTCTACAGGGAACATTTAATCAGAATTTAGGATTTTAGGAAAAATGAAATTGCTACATGAAATTGAACCATCTAAATTAAAAATAAAGTTGCCTCATAATAAATCTGTCATTCTGTTGCAGCAGATGAGTGTTGAATACAAACCTCCTTTCCTGTGTATGTATATAGCTTGCAGCTTTAAGGGAGTAGATGAAAAAAAATCAATGTATGACAAATGCTCAAAGTTGAGCAGATACATTTTGTGAAATCAGAATGTTCCAAAGTTATTTTTCTGTATGCAGTTAAAACTGCAGTATCGGTGCTATAAAACCAGACCAGATGGCTCATAAGTAGAGCTCCAGAACCCTGGAAAAGCCTCACGTTACCTGATTGGCTCCAAAAATAAGCTTGTGCAGATGTATCACTGAAGCCTAGTAATATTTTATTTTAATGAAATGCCTCATAACCTTACCTGCTGTATAGTATATTTATTTTAAAAATGATTACTCTGAATTAAACTTTAACATAACTATAGTTAATTGAACAGAAGGGGTTTTTTCTGAGTTAGTTTGGCAGACTCAGTAGTACTTCAGGGGAAATAATAGTAAATTAATTAATTTATTTACAAGTAATTTACCAATCACAGCAAATATTACAAATTATTGAAATAATGTTTTAAAACAGGGGTTCTAAAATCTTTTCTTTTCAACCTCATTTTGACTTTTGTTGTGGAGTGCTATATATAAAAATAATCAGCCAAGCATCAGTCTCCCAAAGTACATTAAACAGGAAACACAAGATGAACTAATTCCACTTTATTGTAAGGCTACATTAACAGAATCTTGCAAGTCTGAAAGTACAAACAGTTTCTTTTTACTGCCTGATAATTTAGGGCAGAAACCTTTCTAAGTTTCTTTCTCTGCCCATTACTCAATGGTTAGCTCCTCCCCAGAGGTGGTATTCAGCAGGTTCTGACCAGTTCTGGAGAACCAATAGCAGAAATTTTGAGTAGTTTGGAGAACTGGCAAATACCACCTCTGACTGGAGATTTTACAGTATCCTTTCCCTGCCACACCCACCAAGCCACGCTCACAGAACTGGTAGTAAAATTTTTTGAATCCCACCACTGCTCCTCCTCCTTTCGTCTGATAGTTTCTTAGAACTGTCCAAAGTTGTTGTCATATTCCATTACAACAGGATGAAAATCATGCTTAATTTGATTTAATTTATGGTTACTTTTAGTTATAATTAACTATAATTTACTCTCTATCTTGTTCTGTCAGATTAAAAATTATGATTTGTAACAATTTTGGAGAGCCCATATCCAAGGTTTGGGCGATTCCTATTCTGCTCTACTTATTTAAAGGGAATAACATGAAAGTTTAACAGGCCTTTAAATGTTGCAACAATTAAAAGTTGGTTGCTTGTTTGTCTGATGGCACTTTCTAGTGGTCAATGAGAACAGTTATTATATAACAATCAAATGGATAGTAGAATTCCATGAATATTGATGAAACGGAAATATTATTTTTTAAACAGAATAAAAAGATGAATTAATTAAAAACATTGGACCAATATTAGATGATGATGTGAGAAAAATTACTATAAAATCATATTTAATCATTTTGTTTTTAAATATGTGATTTTCTTCTTCAGGTGATTGTATTTAGTCTTCTTACAGCAATAAGGTATATAATCATCGTGATGATTTCACACTTGTGCACAAATTGGAATGCATATCTAATCATCTTAGAATCTGATACTCAATAGAGGAAATAAGGAATTAGATTATAATGTCATTTCTAGAAAGAGAACTGCAATATAATTTAATGTGTGTAAGAAAGGGGGCTACAAGCAGCACAGCTGTACAGCAAGAAATAGACACGAAACTTGTAGGGGATTTTTAGGATAATGGAAACATAGATAGCATTAGAAAGTGAAGAGAATATAAGCCTTCTCTAGGACTGTGGATTTTCAGAGTTAATTGGCACAAGAGATAGGTAAGGCTAATAATTTCAGTTTGTTAACTGATTTTAAAATAATGAATGGCATCTTCTTACTTCAAACCTAGTGAAGTAAATAATAAAGAATGGCTAATGCTGCTGACCAGAGCAGTAACAATCAGCAGAGTCACAATTTCAGAAGAAAAACTAGGATCACTATAAAATTGTGCAAATAAAACCTGGTGAAAACGAAGAAATGTAAAGAATTGTAAAAGAATGCATCTAAAAGTCTGCCCTAAATTTTCAAACCAACTGATATAAAACAATCTACATGTTAACATGGGATTTTCAGCAGCTCAACCATATTAGCCTGTTCCTCTAAAATGTGTTGGTTTGGAGGAAGGAAAAACTTTATAGAATCATTGAAGCATAGTGTTGGAAGGGACTTTTGAGGTCTTCTAGTCCAACTCCCTGCCCAAGTCAGGAGTTCTCATACCATCTGAGACAAATGGTTGTCCAATCTTTTCTTGAAAACTTCCAGTGATGGCACATCCACAACTCTGAAGAGCCATGCTGTTCCATTGCTTAATAGTTCTCCTTGACCCAAAATTCCTCCTTATTTCCAGGTTAGATGTCATTCTGAAGACTTCAACCCATTGCTTCTTGTCCTATCCTCAGGTGCTGTAGAGAAAAAACTGATGCCCTCTTTCTGTGGTAGCCATTCAAGTACTGCAAAACTTTCCACTAATCCCCTTAGCTGTGCTTCATAGGATCTAGCCTCTTTTGTCAACCTTGTTGCTCTTCTCTGCACTGTTTCTAGGGCCTCAGAACCTTTTTTGTATTGTGGTGACCAGAACTGGACAAAGTATTCCAAATGTGGTCTCACATCTCTGTTGATGCATCCCAAGACTACATTGCTATTTTGGCAGATGCAGCACACAGCTGACTCATATTTAAGCAATAGTCCACCAGGACACCTAGATCCCTCTCATAGGCACTATTGTTGAGTCAGGTACCACCTAGCATGTACCTTACTTTTCTTACCACTGAACTGCATCTTGTTGGCTAGGGCCCAATGCTCAAGTCTGTCAAGATCCTTCTGAATCTTGAGTTTATCTTCCATAGTGTAAGCATTTCCCTCTATATGTGTGTCATTTGCAAACTTGATGTGTGCCCCTTCAATCCTCACATCTAGATCATTTATGAAGATGTTCAAAAGAACTGGGCCCTTTGAGGAATTCTTCCATATACTTTCTTCCTTATTTCTCTAAGAATAGATGTAGATTCATTAAGGACCACACAATGAGTATGTATATTTCATGGTTATTGCCTGATATATTCTTCATATCCTGGCAAAAAATTACTTTGTAAGATCAGGTACTAAATAAGGCTTTTAATGCCCTTTTTGTAGACCATTAGAATTCAGCACATCAATGGTTGCAGTTTTTAAAAACTATATTCCAATAACCTAGTTTAAGTTACTTTCCCATGTATTTCAGACCTAAATAAATTGTATTTTTTCTTTTCTTTGAAAAATCTTTAGCAGATTTAGGAAATAGAATGTTGTAGGTCTAAAACTTTGTTGGCATCTAAAATGGTTAATGTTCCTATAGTGATCTGTATTCATTTACACTGAAAACTGTTTTGGGAAGCTGCTCTCTTGGAATAAAATGAACTGGAACTACTTTTAAAACAAAACAAAAATCCAGAATCCCTTCCCCTCCAGCCACATTGTTTTTGATGTACTTATTTGGGGCTGTTGGATAAAACCTCTAGATAGGCATTTGCAGAATTTAAACTGAAAGACTAAATAATTTGGTTAGAAACATATGATTTCTACATGTCGTGACACTAATGGGATGGAATATATGCAAAAAGTATACAGAATTGGGGTTTTGAATTTTTGTGATGTAAAGCCAGCCTAGGTCATGTTGTTACAAGGTAGCACAGACTTGAAAACAAATGAGCCAGATAAGAAACCAAACTGCCAGTTTGGCTCTTAGCTTCCAGCATAAAGATTTCTTGTCCTGATTGCTGCATATTCAAATATGTTTGGCAATATTTCTAAAAAACACTCCTTTACTATACTAAGCATTTACAGTACTGGACTTTGTCTTTAATACAGGAAGCCCCTCCGGGATTCTGTAATGTGCTAAAAAAGATCTTGTCTAAAACTCATGAAAATAAATAACATCTAAATCTGGTTTGAATAAATGACCAAAATGAACAAAAACCTTTTTTGTGTGTTCAGTTTATATGTTCAGTTTATGTGTATGTTTATATATGTGTACATACTGGCATCCCCATAGCTATAGGGTGATGTATATTATAAAACCTACAGTCATGCACCAAGGAGCTACTTTGGTCATAGATCTTTCTCGTTGTTTGAGAGCGCGGGATTACTTTTCCAACAATATATTTTCAAATCTTTCTTTCTTTCTTTCTTTCTTTCTTTCTTTCTTTCTTTCTTTCTTTCTTTCTCTCTCTCTCTCTCTCTCTCTCTCTCTCTCTCTCTCTCTCTCTCTCTCTCTCTCTCTCTCTCTTCTTGCCTTGCCTTGCCTTGCCTTCTTACAGAAAATTGATCATATCATTGAGCAGCTTGATTTATATGAGGTTCCACTTCTGGTTTTAATATTCTGTCTCTTTTGATATGGTAAGCAATGAAGATTCAACACATGCAATGAAATTAACTGCTCAAATGTGAGAGAGGTGAGTTGCCTTGTAGGAGGTACCTCTGCTTATCCGCTCCATTATAGAAAAAGGTTTCTTTCAGAGATCTCCCTGATCTCTACTGCAATCTTCCTTTGGAGTAAAGCAAAGATCTTTTTATTCTGCTGCATTTAAAAGGTGAATTGTATTTACTGCCCAATTACAGTATATATTAAAGTGAACCTTTCTCTACTGGTTTAAAATGAATTGCCATATGTGTGGCCTTTAACTTTTTGATTCTACCTACACAGAATTACTAGGCTTTGTTCATGGTGATATAAGCCATCATGGCAAATATTTTCCATCAGGCAGTTAATATAAGTAAGATTTATCTATATAGATAAATAGATAAATATAGATGTATCTGTATAGCTAAACAGGATTATCCTTTTAAAATACTTGCTACTTAAGTACTTCATTGTGGCTAATTATATTTTTATGTTACATTGATTGATTGAGTGATAAATTGATTATGTGCTATCAAGTCAGTGTTGACATTTAGTAACATAGCAACTCTCTTTAATTTGGCCTTTCAGGTCTTCCAATGGGTTTTATGTTTTATGCTGAAATTGAAAATGGCCCAAACTAAAGGGAGGAGGAAATTGGAGTGATTTTGAGTTGGTGTATATTTGCAAGAAGCAAACTTAGTTCATTTGTAGATAAATGCAGAGCCAGCAGGCAGATATGTTAAATTAAATTGTGCAAAAACAGATCATTTTTAAAAATTGTTTGATAGATTTTCTACATTCTTTTAAACATACTGCTTGGTAATCGGAGAATGTACAATCTAGTTTCAGTCACTCTGGTTTTGTATCAAAAGCACAATGTAGACATTTTGGTAAAATTGATGTTTTAAAAATGACATATGAAAAGAACAAGGAAGATGCCATTTACAGGGCTAGCCATGCTGCTAAGCATAATTGTACTTCTTTGTGTAGCAGATCTACATGGAAAAACTGCCAACCTAGCAGCTCAAAAGCATGTAAAAATGTAGAAAAATAGGGACCACTTTGGTGGGAAGGTGACAGTGTTCTGTGCACCTTTGGTGTTTAGCAGTGGTGGGATTCAAATTTTTACTACTGGTTCTGTGGGCGTGGCATGGCTTGGTGGGCATGACTTGGTGGGTGTGGCAGGGGAAGAATACTGTAAAATCCCCATTCCCTCCCCACCCCACTAGCCTGCTTTCCAGCTCCATTCTCCTGCGCAGGGTAACAAAAGAAGACCTAGCCAATCAGCTTGGATTCTGGAGGCAGAGAATAGATGGGGGTGGGGCCAGTCAGAGGTGGTATTAGCCGGTTCTCCGAACTACTCAAAATTTCTGCTATTGGTTCTACAGAACTGCTCAGAACCTGCTGAATACCACCTCTGGTGTTTAGTCATGCTGGCTACATGACCATGGAGACATCTTCTGACAGTGCTGGCTCTTTGGCTTTGTAACGGAGATGAGCACTGCCCCCTAGACCCAGAAACAACTAGCATGTATGTTCGAGCATTTAATGGTGAGCACAAGCTGAGAAACTTGGAAAGTAATTGGTCATCATATCCATCAATCTTCAAGTATTATATCTAGAAGATCGCATGTAGATGCTAAATGAACCAAGTCTATGTTGGTTTGAGAGAAGCCTTGGTATGGAAAAAGGCTGCTCTAACCCTTGGCTATATAGTGGTGCATGACAAAAGTGGGTAGGCTGGTTGTTGGGGGCATCTAGGTAAACAGATGGCCCAAATATGGTCATAAATACAGTGGGCCAAAATGAGTCCAAATTTTGTTCATGTATCTGTGGGGTGGCATTGCAATACTGAAACTTTGAGCACTCGTCCTAAATCCTTTTTCTCAATGTGATCATAATTTGGAACAGTCTCTGAATGAATAGACATTAAACAGGGACCACTTGTAACTAATATATTAACTGTCTCTAACTGCTTGCGATTAGAAGATAGGATTTAAGAAACAACTGAAAGTCAATAAAGGAGAAAAATGGAGAATTTTTAAAAATATTGAGCAACTAAAACTTAGAGTTCCTAAGAATGGAGAAGTTTTGGGGAAAATAAGCAGAGAGAAAAAAAAAGTAAGAATAGAAATGGAGATACTGGGAATATGATGTTAACATTTATAGTTTCGGCAGTAAATTGAAAAAATGGCCATGCTAAATTTTGTTATTCTTTGACAAGAATCATTAAAGTTTCTGGGTTGAGAGGAATGCTATGGCCTTACTTCAAAAGTTAAATTAAATGTATATTTAATTGACATTAATTTGATCAAATAATAAATATATTTTTTATAGTTGGTGATCAATGTTAACTGCAGTTCTAAGGCAAATCAGATAAAGTAAAACATAAAAATGATGACATAAAAACATCACAGAACTAATGTAAAAAGTTACTTAAATTATTAAACAAATTATCAAATGATTAAAAATCAGTGAAGCTGACACAGTTATTGCCTGTTCATATGTTAATAGTTCACTTACATCATGTTAACATTTAGTGATAACATTAAAAACCTTTAGGATTATACTTTTGATTTTTCCGGGTGGGTGGGTGGGGAGTAGGTATATACAGAACTGGAACTTTAAGCATTATATTACTGCAGTGGAAATATAATATTCACAGCATGTAAAATTACTACAGCCCAATGTTTAAATAGATTAAATTGTGACATAAAACCACATTTTGCAGTCTTTTCTTCTTGCAAAGAAAAAGTGAGTTCAAAGGCCAAGAATTAATAGATCTTTTTAAAGTCAGCATTCACTAACTGGAATGCAAGTGATGCTCATAAAATATATTATGATGCTTTTGGCAATGGCACAAACTCAAGTGATCCGAAGGTCTTCATAAATTGACAGTTTGTAGATTTGGGGATATATTTATTTATTATTTATTTATTTTATTGGACTTATAGGCCGCCCTCTCTCCCGAGGAACTCAGGGCAGCTTATAATAAAAAATGAGAATACAAATATTGAAATGCAATTAAACTAGTCAATTAGCCCAATAAAATTAAAACCCAATTAAAAATTAAAATGAATAAAACCCCACCCCACCCCACTCAGTCCAGGCTGGCCTGTTGAAACAACCAAGTCTTTAGGTTGCGGTGAAAGGAACGGAGGTCAGGGGCCAGCTGGAGCTCCACGGGGAGTTGATTCCACAGGGTGGGTGCTCCCACAGAGAAAGCCCTACCCCTGGGCGCCGCCAGCTGACAATGTCTGGCCAATGGCACCCCCAGGAGGCCCTGCCTGTGGGAGCGTATAGGGTGATTGGAGGTCGACACTGGCAGGAGACGCTCCCGCAAGTAATTAAATAGAAGCATTAGCATCTTTAATCCTTGACATATTTGCAATATCATGGTTCATCACTGTAAGAATACTCCGCTGAAGCACCTATTAATAGACATGACTACATCTCTATGATCATTCCTTTAAATTTATTTCATCTTCAGCATAACAAGAACAGCACCTAACCTTCTCTGAACATCCATTGAGGAATACAATGTTTTGATTGATCAATTTTGATCTGTAGAATTTCTGTTTTGTGTGTACTCATTCAGGTATAAAATGATTGCAAGAGGTATATTCCTTTCAAATATGTAGATAGAAAGAGAGTTCCTTGGAGAAAATACCGTCTAAAGACTAGGATTGTATCATCTGGTAAATCAAGATTGTGGGAGGAGAAGATATCTAGATTTTATTAGCATAACAAAATAGCCAAATGGGGAGGCAAATGCTAGTATTACATTTATCTCTTTAATAGCAGCTCTCATAAAAATACCAAACAGGATTGAACTTTCAACTATTTATCTTTAGAACAGGAAGCTTTATTAGCTTAATTCTCTCACATTATGTTGCTATTAAAAGCAGAGAGGAAAGATACCCACCTTTCACAAACCTCTGGCTCTTTCATTTACTATTTGGTTAATTGTTCTCACTGTTAGGAAGTTCTTTTTCCCTTCATTCCAGGTTGCTTCTCTCCTTGATTAGTTTCTGTCCATTGGTTTTTTGTCCTACTGTCTGGTGCTTTAGTGTTGGAAGAAATATCCTCCTGGTTTCAGTTCCAAGTGGGAAAGAAAGAGACTGGAAACATGGTGACTGCTTGGAAAGATGATTTAATGGTGGGCAGGACCACTCGGCTTGGAGCTCCAAAGTGAAAAGGACGACCACATACTTCAAGATGTTGGGTGAAGGAAAAGAAGGGGCAAGATGCAGAGAGACCCTTAGTTTTATACCCACACCTTAGTATTTCCTGTTCCTGTGTAAGAAATGTATCCCATTGGCTGTCAGACTCCCAGGGGCGGGGGGAGGGTCTTAGCTAACTTTGTAGGCTTTGTCTGGACCACATGGCTTCACCTGAGTGCTGGCCTGATGCAATCTTCCTAGACCATGTGATGAAAGGGATAGAGGGCTTTGTTATGTAGAATACTCTGGCCCATGCCTTTTTTTTTTAAACAAGTTTTATTCAATTTTTAATGGTTCAAATAAGGCTCTTTTTAGTAGACAGCATATTCCCAGGTCATCACTTTTACATGCAAATATGACAATAGTTCTATATTTATTTTTGACATTTAACTTCCTATTTTATCCCATTTTTACTTCCATTCCATTTTTTGGCAAACAAAGGGCCAAACAAATTAATCCTAGTCTCAAATCTTAATCTCAATCTGTATAACCCCCCATTTCATTTCAAATTAGTTGTAAATATTTTTTAAATGTTTATATATCTTAAAAATAACAATATGTTTGCCCATCATATAGAAAATAAAGTTTATCCATATCTATCCTTTAACTATCTTTTTTTTTTAATTACATTTATATGCCGCCCTTCTCCGAAGACTCAGGGCGGCTTACAATTTTTGGGATACAACCCAGTGTGCTCAGCAATAGCCTTCATTCCATTGTATATGCCTGCTTATTACTAAGCGGCATTTTTACAAGGTCAGCTAATTGCCCCCAACAATCTTGGGTCCTCAATTTACCTACCCCGAGAGGATGGAAGGCTGAGTCAACCTTGAGCCTGGTGGGATTCGAGCCTACAGTAATTGTAGACAGCTGGATCTTAAGTGCAGGCATTTACAGCCTGAGCCACCAAGGCTCTTCACATTGTTAATACTGTTTTATCATTTACATATTTCTTTTATCCATCAGATTTGCCTTTTCATCACATATTCTCTCCATAATTCTAAATCAATACAAGCTTTAACACAAAAAAGAATAAAAAGAAAACCTAGACTTGCCCCCCCTTTACTACTTTGAAAGTGACACTGTTAAGTTTGCATGAAGAGTCAGACGCGAAGAGCTTCAGTGAAGAGTTTATTAAATGACTACAGCTCGAATGGACCCGAGTTGGCTGGGCTACGGCTGCTTCTTATAGCCAGCAGCTGTAGTTGCCAGCCAATCAGAGTGCAGGGTCTTTCCCGCACTATTTAAACCAATCCCATTTGACATTTTACAAGAACAATTCAAAATAAACCAATAACATTCAAACCTACATACATAACAGACACCTCAGTGGTTAACATATTAACATAGTGATAATCATTCCCTTTAAAGTAAAAGATAGAATAAAAGAAAAAAGAGAAAAGAAAAGCTACATAACATTATATCTCTTTTCAGTCGGGTTCTGCAACACATATCCCCCCTAAAGTTTGTTTATAGTTCCAAAATAATAGTAAAAAATAACTAACCTTGGTTACTGACAAATCTGGTTTTTAAACATCTTCAAAAATCATTTCAGTTAATTCAATTTATCTAATCAACATTTACCTTTCTTTTATAAATAAAAAGTAAAAGGGTAACCTTCATCTAAAAAAATTGTCAGTAACCCCCTCTATTGTTTTACATTTTTATGATTACAATATATTCTTATTACCCCTCTTCTCCATGCACAACCCCCCTTCTTAATACATTAACCATTATCTCTATGTAAACAAGTTTCTTTCTTCATTATATAATTCCCGTATTTCTCTATCTTCTGCTCTTGTTTCTTGTTTCCTCTCCTCCCTGCTATATCCCTTCTCCATCCAATTTGAATCCCACCCTCTCTCCTTGCCTTTCTGCTCCCTTTTCTTCTGGACCTTTCTAGCATGCCTAATTTTATAAATGTTCCCCTTTTTAATTACTTTCTTAGGTTTCGTTTTTTTAACCACCCTTCCTTTCCCTTTTGTTTGTATTAATCTTTGTGTTAATTGTCTCTTTAAAATGGCTTTCCCTTGTGCTGGCTCCTCCCCTTTAAAATGGCTTTCCCTTGTGCTGGCTCCTCCCACTCTGGCCCATGCCTTAATGGCCCACCCATTAACAAAGGTGGGGGTGAGCTTCTGCTTCTCAGGTGAGTTTCTGCTTCTGAGATTCTACTTCTTTTTTAGGGGAAATGTCCTCTTTCCCCAAAGCTTACTACTTCTGATGCTTTTGCTTTTAAATGTTTTCAATTATTTTATTATGCTTTTACCTGGATTTTGTATTGGCACTGGTGCAATTCATAAAGATTGTCAGACTATTTCTGCCTTTCTACTAAAAAGTTCATTACCCAAAGGATTGCTCATTCCTTAGCTGCATATTCTCCAGAATAACTTTATCTTCAATTCATAAAACTATAATATGAACAGTCTGTTTCTTAAGAGATTCCCAAAACAAATGGGATAGATTTTTAATACGAGATTATTTATCCAGTTGTAGCTTGAGAATTGCACGGGTGCCAATTTAAAATCCAGGTAAAAGCATAATAAATAATGAAATAATAAAATTCTCAAGCATTCTTTAAAATCCTGATCGTAAGGATATCAAAAAATTTCCATTTCACTTGAATGGAACAAGAAATCCATTGGATTGACGGGAAGCATTGTGATATAAAGTATATTTGCCACAGGTATGTATGTATGTACGTGTGTATTTTGTGTGTGTGTGTGTGTGTGTGTGTGTGTTCATTTTAAAAAGTAATCCTGGGAGTTATTTCATTATGATTATCTTTATTATTTTTTAAATCGAGGAAACATGTATTGTCTTTTACACTTTTCCTCCTCCCCAATACCTCCTGGGATAGAAACTCCTCTGGGGGAATAAAACTGCTTGTTTAGTTTGTTTGTGGGTATTATTGGAGGATTATAGTTGCAGTTTGACATTAGAACAAAATGTCAAAATAGTCTCTCCCTGGGTTGATAATTTTCAGAATAACGGGAGCGGTGGATTTTCTGCATTAGGATAGAATAGAATAGAGCTAGGCAGAACCTTGGAGGTCTTCTACAGCAAGTCTCCAGGAGACCTTACATCATTTTAGACAAGTGACTGTCCAGTCTCTTCTTAAAAACCTCCAGTGATGAAACACCTACAGCTTCTGAAGGCAAGCTGTTCCACTGGTTAATTGTTCTCACTGTTAGGAAGTTCTTTTTCCCTTCATTCCAGGTTGCTTCTCTCCTTGATTAGTTTCTGTCCATTGTTTTTTGTCCTACTGTCTGGTGCTTTAGTGTTGGAAGAAATATCCTCCTGGGTTCAGTTCCAAGTGGGGAAGAAAGAGACTGGAAACATGGTGACTGCTTGGAAAGATGATTTAATGGTGGGCAGGACCACTCGGCTTGGAGCTCCAAAGTGAAAAGGACGACCACATACTTCAAGATGTTGGGTGAAGGAAAAGAAGGGGCAAGATGCAGAGAGACCCTTAGTTTTATACCCACACCTTAGTATTTCCTGTTCCTGTGTAAGAAATGTATCCCATTGGCTGTCAGACTCCCAGGGGCGGGGGGAGGGTCTTAGCTAACTTTGTAGGCTTTGTCTGGACCTCATGGCTTCACCTGAGTGCTGGCCTGATGCAACCTTCCTAGGCCATGTGATGAAAGGGATAGAGGGCTTTTTTTTTTTTTTAATGGGACTTATATGCCGCCCCATCTCCGAAGACTCGGGCGCTTACAATAAAACAGACACAATAAATATTTAAAAAGAATTAAATTAATGGTCCCAATTAATACAAAACTAAAAGCCAAAATCTAAAACACCCCACCCATAGGTCACAGCCCGCTTGGTCAAATAACCAGGTCTTCAAGTCATGGCGGAAGGTGCGGAGGTCAGGGGCCAAGCGGAGCCCCAGGGGAAGTTGGTTCCAGAGTTCAGGGTAGGCACGTCGTCGGGGGACCGCCAGCCGGCATTGCCCGGCTGATGGGACCCCAAGGAGTCCCTGTCTGTGACTTCGTACAGGGCGGTTAGTATTCGATGTCGGCAGCAGTCTCTCCCTTAAATAATAAGGACCCATGTCATGTAGGACTTTGTATGTTAAGGTTAAAACCTTGAATCTCACCCGGAGGGCAACCTGCAACCAATGCAGGCAGCGCAGGAGGGGGCTAACATGGGAGAACTGAAACTCCCATCACCACGCATTTTGCACCAGCTGCAGTCTCCGGATGGTATGCAAGGGCAGTCCTAAATAGAGAGCGTTGCAATAGTCGAGCCGCGAGGTAACAAGGGCATGAGTGATCGACGCAGGGCATCCCGGTCCAGAACGGGCGAAGCTGGCGAACCAGCCGGACCTGGGCAAAGGCCCCCTGGCGACGGCTCCCACCTGCTCCTCCAACCGAGCCGTGCATCCAGGAGGACCCCAGGTTCCTCGCCCTGTCCACAGGGGCAACACCACTCCCCTATGGTCAACGATGGACATTCTAAGCTGGAATGGGATGCCGGTATGTACAACCACTCAGTCTTGCCTGGGTTGAGTCGAAGCATGTTGCCGTCCATCCAGATCCGTACCGCATCCAGACAACGAGTCATCACGGAGAGGGCATCACTGATCTGGTTTGGGGTGGAGATATACAGTTGAGTATCATCCGCATATTGATGATACCTCACCCCAAAACCACGGATGATCTCACCCAGTGGTTTCATGTAGATGTTAAATAAGAGGGGGGCTTTGTTATGTAGAATACTCTAGCCCATGCCTTAATGGCCTGCCCATTAACAAAGGTGGGGGTGAGTTTCTGCTTCTCAGGTGAGTTTCTGCTTCTGAGATTCTACTTCTTTTTTAGGGGAAATATTCTGCCTTTTTAATATATCCTAAAATATTCATTTTTCTAGGAGGGGTGGGTGGGTTATAACTTCTAACATAAGAAAATAAATTGACCCCCTCCTCTTTGTAGCATCCCCTCAAATACTGGAATATTGCTCTCATGTCACCCCTAGTCCTTCTTTTCTCTAGCCTAGCCAAACCCAAGTCCTGAAACTGCTCTTCATATGTTTTGCTTTCCAAGCCTTTAATCATCTTAATTGCTCTTCTAGGCACTTTTTCCAAAGTCTCAACATCTTTTTGGAAAGTCTAGATGTGATGCTATTTCTGCTGTCTCAGAAATAAAGGTTAATTATTCCAAAAGAATACATGATAGAAATAACTCAAAGGGATAACAAATTAATTCCCTCAGTTATATTGTAATCTTTCAGAAAGATCAATTGGTTACATAGGCAAGAAGGAAAAAAAATAGCACTTAGGTATAGCTGTACAATCTCACTGTTATTAATAAAAGTGATCACTAGCCGACTTCTTTTTCTTTCTCTGTATATATAATCACTCCTTATAATAAAAAGATGCATCTATATGCATTTAAATAAGAGAATGAGAAAGATAGCATCTGCCAGTGCCTAATTTCTATCACTGATAGGTCCTCCTTCACTAAGAAAATAAAGGTCAATTAATTTTCTTCTAATTCCCTAATCCGTGAACTATGATTGCTGTGCACATTCAATTGCAGAGCCTTTGCCCAAAATGAGCCATTGAACGAATGTTTCCTTTGTTTCAGCTGCAGGCTCAACAGTGCTGGATGACACTTTGGTGCACTATTTAAGATATAAAGATAAAAAAACTTTTATAACATCACACAAATGTTTTACAGCTGGGTATCATGGCCGCTGAAGAGTGCAGGGGTGCCAGAGAGGAGCCAAATGTCATTGACCTGTTCAGTTCCCCCTACCCTGTATAGTTTACAGCTTTGCAAAAGGGAATAGATCTTGGTGTCAGTATGAGCTTCCCTACCAAGGTTTTTTAAGCTGTGGATATAGCTGTTTTCCTCCCCTACTTAAAAAAAAAATCACAAGAAGAAAGAAATTTGGATTTTTGAGGAAGTATATCTTCTGGGTGTAATTACTGCCTCTCTCATGGGTCTGAACTTGGATAGAAGAGAGAACGAAACATGACAAGCTGGCAAAAAATGGTAAATATTTTATTAAAACTACTTAATCTTGACAAATATTTGTTACTCTTACAAGTCTTCATGATTGTTCCGTGCAGTAACCTATTCCTCATGTTGAAGATTAGCTTTCATGCAGTCCTTGATGTTTTTGGCTCATTTAATGGATTTCTTTCATAAATGCAGAATCTTGATTGAAACTTCAAAAATGTCACGCTCCAGGCTGGAGTAGGAAGTTCTTGCAAGTGGGTTGCAACAGCCAAAGTATTCATTGCCTTTAGATGCTTGTGACTCGGTTGATGTGCTGAATGCGAAGGCAGGTGTGTGGATGTTTTGAGTTTACGTCTCTAAAGGCAAAGGTGCTGGTTAGAATTAGCTAGGGCTTTTCTTTTCTTTTGCCACCCTCTGGATTCTGTTTGAACTCTAAAGCTTATTTGTCATGGGCTGAAAGTTCTAGCCTTAATCAAAGGCTGGGATTCTGAAACCTGAGGCAGCAGAATGAAGCCCATTCATTTTGTGCATTGAAGATCAGGCACACCCCAACAAGGCCACTTATTCTTATACACCAATTAACAGGGATGGGAACAAGTACTAGTTTGTTCTGGTATTTGAGATCAACTTCTTATTCCAGCTATATTTCCATTTCTTTTTTAAAATCTTTTTTAATAGTCATGAGGCATTCTCTAAAACTTTGGGGAGCATTCTGAATAGTGGAAAAAAGTGAAAAATGTGGTGCATTCTATTGACCCCTCTGTTTCTTTCGAAGGTAAGTCCTCACGTTAACCAAAATCTGGTAACTGTTGGCAGCAAAGAATAGGAACCATGGGAATAGTTCATGCCAACCATTTCTTCTGTCAGTCTGAGGCCAGAACACTGTTAATTGAAGGCATATGGCCCTTTCAGTTAAAGTTTGGGTTAAAACAACAGTAGAAAACTGGAGGGATGACTTTTCCTTTGGAAAACAAAGTAAGGAAGATTACTTATTAGGGGAAGAAACTGGTACTAAAATTCTGCTGAGTGATTTCATGTTATCCATTTTGTGTTTTATTGCTTTCTTAAAACTATTTACAATAGTGAAATGCACAATAGTTGTCTTTTCCCCCACTTTAAAAACAACAACAACAACAACTAGTAGGCAGGTTTTGTTTAAAGCCTTTATATGCTAGGCAGTTTCACGTCTGCATTTCATGATAGGGATGGGATTCACTCAGTCCTATTTTCCAAAACTTGCAATATGTTCAGCTGGTCCCATTTGAAGTTAACAAGCTTCTCTTCTCTGTTCCTTTTTAAAAGGTGAAAGGGGATTTTGGTAAAGTACAGACTGGGTTGGTGAACAGCATGTTGCCTTTCTGTATTATGCACATGGTTTCTAGATAGAAATTTGATTTGAACTGTAGACATGGGTAGGTAATAGATCACATACTGTAAACAGAATGGAGTTTGCATCTTCACTGCCATTTTCCTGGTCTGATTCAAACACCTCCAATCTCCTTTTAAAAAGACAATGTATGGTAGGTCTCCAGTTTCTCACTCAGTGTGGTTCTTAGATGTGTGGGCCCAAGGATAAACCAGTAGCTCTAATTTTTTTTTAAGAACCTGTGATTGAAATTAGCTATATTTTATTTTCAAAATGCAGTTATTGGGTTGGGGTTAGTTCAGACAAGACTGTGACGATTTGGGTAACTTGAGTGATCCAGTGGAGGAGAAATATAGGGGAAATTTGTGAGATTTTTTTCAGAATGGGAGAGAGGAATGGAGGACATAATGAAACCTTGAAGCTATGTGTAACGGTAGGATTTAGGAATTTAAAGAAAGAGGAGAAAAATTATATACAAGCTAGATGACACTTTGCTTGGTTTGGTAGTATTCCGCTTCCATAATAGTTATTTAAAGTTGTATGTATTTATCTGCAAATATTGCATTTGTAGTAAAAACTTACATTTGCATTTAAACTGCCAAAGATCTGTAGTTAAAATTACTTGTGTTTATCAGATAGTGCCTATGCAGTTAGTTTCAATGAAGTCAATTATTTCAATGAATTTTTTTAGGTAATTGTATAGAATTCCAGTTATGCCTCATACTATCTACTTGCAAATATTTTTGCTTTGCATGCTAACATTTTTTTAACTAGAGTGTTAGTTTCTTTAATGATGAATAAAAGCAAAGCAAGTTATATAATGATTTGTGGTTTTCATTAGAAATGGGATTATCACCATGGGTTCCTACATTTTAAAGATACTTATAACATTTTTCTAAATGTTGCCTAAAGCTCCCAGCTATTTAAAAAGTATATGTCTTTAAAACACTGAGAAAATACCTCTGGGAACAATTTTTGTCTATTTACCACTTTTATTTATTTATAACTTTTATCCTGCCTTTATTTTTGGTTAAGACAGTTGTCATACCTATGGCTTCCATCTTCTATTTTTTCCCATGACAGCTGGGTTTTCTGCTTAAGGAAGGACTAGAATTCACAATCTCCTGGTTTCTAGCCAAGTACCTTAATCACTACACCAAACGGAGTCAATGTTATATGTTTTTGTCTATTATTATGGGCTGGTCCCACAGCCGGCCAGATGTTTAGACTGGGTTTGGAATTTTTATTCACCTATTAAGTCCTTCCCAAGGACTTGGGATAGGCTGATGTTGTTTTTTAATGGTATTAAAGTAATCGTTGCAGGATATAAGCTGTTCCAAAGGTGCCTTTTGCAATTGACAGATGGTGATTTTGTCAATGCTGATGGTATTCAACTGATGCTGCAGATGGTTTGGGACTGAACCCAAGGCACCTATTACTATTGATATTACTTTTGTTTTCTTTTGCAGCAGTAGTTCGAACTTCTATCGGCAGGTCTTTATATATATTTTTTCCCAGTTCTCTCTCTTTTGTTCTGCTGTCTCCAGGGACTGCAACATCCACTATCCAGTCTTTTTTGTCTTTCTTATCAACACTTGTTAAATCTCGGATGTTATTATTATTATTTAGATATTCTTTATTCTTTCTAAACACATTTATCTAACAACAAAAATTAATCTGTAAATTTTATTGTTCTATTTACACTAAATGCAAACCAACTCCAAATTGTTTGTTACTGAAATGCGACAGAAATTTTCGGTAAACATTGTCCTGTTGTTCAACAAGAGTATGTTTATATGTATATAGGGATTTTTTTTACAGATGTGGATGATAGCTTTATTTTATTTTTTAAAGAAAACAATTTTCCAATGATTTGTGCAGTAGGTGACCTGTCAAAAAGCCTTGTCTCAAAAAGGTAAATCATTTTTTAGAATGACAGTTTTCTGCCATGTAGGTTTAAGGAACAGGTATCCTAAGCCTGAATGTTTATATATAGCAATTTGTGGACAAAACACACTCTGAACAAACCGGTAGTAACACTGATTGAATCCTACCCCTGATCAGGATGGTCCCACTCACAGGCCTTTCATAAGGCCCTAAAGATTTAGTACTATGCCTGGTCCTTGGGCCCATAGTGTTGAAGGGACCCATCCCTGGGGTGTGTTAATCAAGGAAACAGTCGGTCCACTAAAGAGAGAAGATGGCAAGGAAGTAACAGGCAACAGAGAGAAAGCAGAACTGCTTAACTCATTCTTTGCATCGGTCTTCACGCAAAAAGAAACTATAGCTCAACCCACCAAAAACATAACTGTAAAAGACAGACCAGAAATAAAAGTTAAAATAAGCAAAAAATAGTAAGAGAACACCTGTCTGATCTTGATGAACACAATTCACAATTCCCATCTTAAAAAAAAAAAAATCCAGGAAACTATAGACCAATCAGCCTAACATCAACACCCGGGAAGACACTGGAAAAGATAATAAAAAACAGATCTGCCAACATCTAGAAA
Source organism: Naja naja (assembly GCA_009733165.1). Lineage (NCBI taxonomy): Eukaryota > Metazoa > Chordata > Lepidosauria > Squamata > Elapidae > Naja > Naja naja. The sequence goes on from CM019149.1 coordinate 69,317,677, forward strand.
CAAGTAAAGTAATAACTAGCAGTCAGCACGGGTTTGTTAAGAACAGATCATGCCAAACCAATCTTATTTCATTCTTCAACATAGTGACTAAATTAATAGACCAGCAAAATACTGTGGACATAATATATTTAGATTTCAGCAAGGCATTCGACAAAGTAGACCACAACCTACTTCTTAGTAAGCTAGAAAAAAGTGGAATAGATAGCACCACCACTAGATGGACTCGCAACTGGCTGACAAACCATACTCAATGAGTAGTCCTTTATGGGTCTAAGTCTACATGGAGGGAAGTAAGCAGTGGGGTGCCACAAGGTTCTGTCTTAGGCCCAGTACTCTTCAATCTCCTTATGCTGCAACACCTGTAAAGTCATGGAATCAATTATTAACCAATCCATTATCCTCCACTAAGAGACAAACAACCTACTCTCTAATAAAAAATTTGGTTTCAGAAAAAAACTATCCTGTAATCTGCAACTTTTACACTGCAAAAACATATGGACTACACAACTCGATCAGGGCAAAACAATAGATTCAATCTACATAGACTTCTGTAAAGCCTTTGATTCAGTTGTACACAGCAAACTACTATTAAAACTAAAATCTTATGGTAACTCTGGACACCTGCATAACTGGATAGAAGCATTCCTGTCAAACAGACAACAAATGGTCAAAACTGGAAACGTCCTATCAAATTCTGTACCTATCAACAGTGGTGTCTCTCAAGGCAGTGTTCTAGGACCAACTGTCTTCATACTCTACATAAATGACCTCTGTGATCATATTAAGAGCAATTGCATTCTCTTCACTGATGATGTAAAGCTATTCAACACCACAGATAATTCTGCTACCCTTCAAAAAGACATTGACAATATATCAGAATGGTCAAACAAATGGCAACTTCAAATCTCAACAAATAAATGCTCTGTCTTACATATTGGCAAAAAAAATATATCACAAAATAAAATACAAGCTGAATAGTCAAGACCTTGTTGATGATCCAAACTCTGTCAAGGACCTCGGAGTACTCATCTCAAATGATCTAAGTGCTAGAGCCCACTGTAACTACATAGCCAAAAAAGCATTAAGAGTTGTTAACCTAATCCTACATAGCTTTTTCTCTGGTAATATCACACTATTAACTAGAGCGTACAAAACATTTGCTAGACCAATACTTGAATACAGCTCACCAGTCTGGAATCCACATTACGTATCTGATATTAACACAGTAGTGAAAGTCCAGAAATATTTCACAAGAAGAGTTCTCCACTCCTCTACTCATTGCAGAATACCTTATGCCACTAGACTTGAGGTTCTAGACCTAGAAAATCTAGAACTACACCATCTTTGGTCCGATCTAAGTATAGTATATAAAATCATACATTGCAATGTCCTACCTGTCAATGAATACTTCAGTTTCAACCATAACAATACAAGAGCACACAATAGATACAAACTCATGGTTAACCGCACCAAACTTGATTGTAGGAAATACGACTTCAGCAACAGAGTGGTCAATGTCTGGAATACTCTACCTGACTCTGTGGTTTCTTCCCCAAACCCCAATAACTTTAACGTTAGACTGTCTACTATTGACCTCACGCCTTTCCTAAGAGGTCTGTAGGGGCGTGCATAAGCACACCAAAGTGCCTACTGTCCCTGTCCTATTGTTTCTATTTTCTTATATGTATCCATGTATTTATAACTATGTTTATACTTATACCTATTATCATTGTAAGCAATTGACTAATCAAATAAATAAAATAAATAAATAAAAATATCTTCATTAATGACGTAGATGAGGAAATAGAAGGGGAACTTACCAAATTTGTAGCTGATACTAAGCTGGCAGGAATAGCTAATGCCCAAGAAGACAGGCTCAAGATCCAGATGGATCTTGACAGACTAGAACACTGGGCCATATCTAATAAAATGAAATTCAATGTAGAGAAAAGTAAAGTCCTACAGTTAGGCAATAAAAACCAAAAGTACACATATAGACTGGGTGGGACCAGGCTCAATAGCAGTAACTGTGAGAGGGATCTTGGAGTCTTAGTGGCAACCAGCTAAATATGAGCCAGCAGTGTGCAGCAGCAGCCAAAAAACTAATGCAATCCTAAATTGTATTAACAGAGGGATAAAATCAAGATCAAGTGAGGTACTAATACCACTCTAAAAGTAGACCACACCTAGAGTACTGCATCCAGTTTTGTTCACCACATTATAAAAAAGATGTTGAGACTCTAGAAAAAGTGCAGAGAAGAGCAGCCAAGTGCAGAGAAGAGCAGAGAAGGGGACTGGAGACTAAGGCATATGAAGAATGGTTGCAGGAACTGGGCTTGGCTAGTCTGGTGAAGAGAAGGGAGACATGTTAGCGATCTTCCAATATTTGAGGGGCTGCCACAGAGAGGAAGGGGTCAAGCTATTTTCTAAAGTGCCTGTAGGCCAGACAAGGAATAATGGATGGAAACTGGACAAGGACAGATTTAACCTGGAAATAAGGAGAAATTTTCTGACAGTGAGAACAATCAATCAATGGAACAGCTTGCCCTCAGAAGTTGTGGGAGCGCCATCACTTGAGACCTTCAAGAAGAGATTGGACTGCCACTTGTCAGAAATGGTGTAGGGTCTCCTGCTTGGTGGGGGTTGGATTAGATGACTTATAAGGTCCCTTCCAACTCTGATTATCTGTTTTGTTATTGATTTGGCACTTTTCTCAACTTCTATGCATTTTTAACTTTTTTACTTGTATTTCTTTTTATTCACCATCCAGAGTTGCCTGTTGTGTCGGGCAGCTATAAAAATTAAAACAAACAAACAATCTCATGTTTCCTGGTCTACATGGTGACAGCAGATAATTCTGCTAATTGGTGTCTGAAGATTGCTTGTTATCCAGATGGGCATTTTTGTAACTGATGTTACTAAAATGTGCACGAACTGATTCATTTTGGAGTATGTTTCCCTATGAAGCCACAAGGATTAAATAAATCTTCACTCTCTGGACATGTTGGAATACTTTACCTGCCTGCAAAAATTAATTATCCTGCTTTTGCTTTCCATCTTCATAATACCTAGATTGGGATATTGAAAAAAATCCTGGAAGAAGGCAGTGATAAATCACAGCCAAATTGTTGCAAAGAAAACAATAGAAACCTTTTTATGTAGCTACCAGGAGGTGAGCTCAACTTTAGATGTTTCTCATATAAAAAGATGCATGTGACTGGATTTGAGTATTAGTTTTGATTCTAGTTAAAGCATTTGATGTTGTAATACATATTCGGCTTTTTTTCATCTTTTGAAAATTTGCACTATTCAGCTTTACAATCAACTCGTATGGTTGATCAGCAATATTTATTAGCATATATAAATATTGTTTTCTTCTATCTTCCTGCATTGCGGAAAGAACAGATCCAATATCATTTAACAGTATATTGTTATTACCAGTTGAAAACATCTTCTGTTTCATGACATTCAGTTAATACAGAAAGATTAAATTACAAGAATAAATGCATTGCTGTCAAGACATGAAACAAGAAGATCAAGAGAACTCACAAAGCAAGACTGTCAGGGAATAAAATGTGCAGCTTGTGTACAAGGAAGAAACTGCTTGCAAAAGGTTATGGGCTTTGTGATAATCTACCAGGAACTCAACTTGAAGCAAGTCTTAAATTTTTTTCAACTTTGTTTCTAGAAATTAGAAAAAGTATTTAAGATAATTGTCAGCATTTCAAAGGATTGGGCTCTTGCAGTTAATTAAAAAAAATTAAGTAGTAATAATCTGTTAAAGCCTAATCATTTGCTGGCCATGTTATATACTTCATCTACAGATGTTCTGTGTGGAAGGTAAATGTTCTGTTGAGTCAAGCTCAGCTCCTGATTGCTAGAGTCATTTCCATGCTGTTTTCTTGGTAATCATATAGAAATGCCTCCTTACAGTTGCTTTCTTCAGGAATGTTGTTCAGCTAGCCATCAGGCCTAGAATTCCATGGCTGATATCTCATTCATGGACTGACTGTATCTAAACTTGTACTGCCTTATGCTGATATGCTCCAATGTGCTTGGAAGGTTAATTGGATTAATGTAAACAAAACATTGATCCTATATTTAGGAAAAAAAAATGTTTCCCCCCTAAATTAATGTAAATTATCATAACCATAGACATAGAATAGATATATTCTACCTTTTTCTTTTATAGCTATATTAAATCTTTAACACCCACAATTAAACTTTAATATATGTGTTCTTACTGTTATGTATTCAATATTATGACCACGTCCCATGATGATGGCAGCAGCAATTGTTCTAAGTGAACACCCTTTTCACTGAGCCATTCCCTTTAAATTTCTCAGTTATCTGGACCTGGTTTTCTCTTAGTCCTTTCTTTGATGTTTAACAATTAAACTATTAACTATTAGACGAATTCTTCCAAAAATGGATTTTAATTTCCAAAATTCTCAGCAATGGCAATGCTGACTACAGAATTGTGGAAAATTGAAATGTAGATTTCTTCAGGACATCCTTTTGGAAAGTCTGCTTTATATTTTCTTCCCTTCCTTCCCTTACTAATCAAAATCTCCTCTTGTATCTACCCTTTCTCTTCATCAATTTCTCTTTCTTTCTCTTCCAAGTGTTGTGATGCAACTTTGGGGATTTAGAATATTTTAAAAAATACTCAAATCTAATCCTGTGTGGTGATTACAGAAACAAAAACCTTCATTCCATCTTTTAAAAAAATCATCCGGTATAGCAGCAGAACATCATAACTATTCATGGCAAGATTAATAACAGAATGACGTACTCAAATGTTGCCAAATTCCAACCCATGTCGCTGGTCATTTGTCAGTGTTGACAGGGGCAGTTAGGTGCTGCAGTTCTGTCCCAGCCTTGCTTTAATGCAATAGCAACCTAAGAATTGAGCATTGAACATGTAATACTGTTCTTTTCACCTAGAATCTTTTCTTACTCTCATAGCATAATAGTTTGAATGGCTGCTTTCCCATGTCCTTCCTCAAGGCACAGAGAAGACATTAAAAGATAAATAGGATACATTTCTAAAATCCTCCTCACTATAGGATTTGGTTGTGTTACAGCATGCCAGGATTAGTAGGATTTCCAATTCAACCCCCCACCAACCGAACCCAACCCCAACCCAAATCTTTATTTAGAATCATAGACCAACATAACTTTACTTGTCAAGGTAAGCTTTTGTCAGAGAATGGAAAAGACTGAGTACAGTGGATGACAAACTGGAAAGGGTATTACTACCGCAGTTGAATCCAAAATTTCCATTGCTAAGCAAGACAGTTGTTAAATGAGTTGCACCCCATTTTACAACCTTTTTACCACAATTGTTAAGTGAATCACTTCAGTTGTTAAGGGAATCATGTGATAATGAAGTGAATCTCGCTTCCCTCATTCACTTTGCTTGTGGAAACCAGCTGGGAAGGTTACAAATGGTGATCACATGAGCCCCAGACTGTGCAACTGTTTTAAATACATGCTATAAATACATTATCAAACATCCAGATTTTGATCATGTGACCATGGGATGCTGCAATTATTGTATGTGAAAATTGGTCGTAAGTCACTTTTTTCAGTGCTGTTGTAACTTTGAACAGTCACTAAATGAATACATCTGCAGAGGAATTATTGGTAATTCCTCTGTAGAAGTATTTGGTTTTTAGGTAAACTATATGTAAATATGTGTTGTTTTATTGTTAGCCGCCCTGAGTCCTTAGGGAGAAGGGCGGCATACAAGTCAAATAAATTATTATTATTATTATTATTATTATTATTATTATTATTATTATTATTATTATTGAGTCCATCATCTGCAACTCTATAACTGTCTGGTTTGGTTCTGCAACCCAACAAGACAGACACAGACTCCAGGGAGTAATTAGGACTGCAGAAAAAACTACCAACCTGCCTTCAATCGAGAACCTGTATACTGCACAAGTCAAAAAATGGCCTGTGAAAATATTTACAGACCCCTCACATTCCGGACATAAACTGTTTCAACTCCTTCCCTCAAAACGATGCTATAGAGCACTGCACACCAGGACAACTAGACACAAGGACAGTTTTTTCCCAAATGTCATCACTCTGCTAACAAATAATTCCCTCAACACTGTCCAAGTATTTACAAAGTCTGCACTATTATTACTATTACTCCTTATCACCCATCCCCTCCCACTTGTGACTGTATGACTGTAACTTTGTCGGTTGTATCCTTACGATTTATATGGGCTGTTTCCTAGTATGATTTGATTGCTTATTGTACTCTATGACTATTATTAATGTTGTACATTATGATTCTTGACTCTTGATGAATGTATCTTTTCTTTTATGTACACTGAGAGCATTTGCACCAAGGCAAATTCCTTGTGTGTCCAATCACACTTGGCCAATAAAGAATTCTAGTTGTAAGTTAAGTACCTATATACCTTAATTTGTTTCTTTAGAAACAAATATTTTATACAATAACTACATTTAAGAGAATATACTCAGTAGATGCAGTCCAGCTATGCAGTTATGACTGTGTACAGGCATGATTCATTATCTTAATATAGTTAGTGAAAACCGATACTTTCTTAAACCGTTCTGAAAGAAAATACAATGCAATCAATATTTAAGGTACAGCAAAAACAGCATAACTCCAGCAGAAAGGGAACCCAATGTTAGAATAGGCAGTAATTAGAATAGACAGCATTAAAATGAGTGTTGCACATTAAAAACCACTTAAAGTAAACTTGTCTTTTAAGTTTTAGTGAAAAACTCGTAGAGAAAGCCTGACTAATTTCAATTGGGAAGGCAGCCTAGAAACACAACACTCCAGATAAGGCACTTTCTCTCTCCCTCACACACACAAATAGTTGTGGTATCTCCTGAGATGATGACATGGATATTTATTTTCTTTAAAATATTTACATTCTGCCTTTTAGTGTCAAAAATAAAGGCTTAAGTATGAGCCCTTGGCAGTGAACTATATGGAAAACAACTAAACATTATGGTTAAATTAGACAACGAAAGAAAACAATACAATAACAAATCAGCTCCTTCTAAAAGAACACTACCATAATTAATATATAAAGTTGACTTACAGTCAAAGTCCAAAATTATTGCAAAATATATTTATTAAAAAATAAACATATATTTAATTATTTACTATTTACAATTAAGTACTAACATAAACATGATTAATCATTAGTCTTGCTCTATGTGGCTTTGTCCTTTGTCAATAAAATTAATATTAAGTTGGTTGTTTCTGCCTAATGTGCAATGAAATTAGAAGGGAAGAAGCAGGAAATGAGCACAAAGGCATTTCTCTTCCCCTCCCTGCTCTGGCTTCCCATCAACTGAAACTACAAGAACTGCTGCCTGTGAAAATAAAACAATTTTAGAGCCAATGTGACCCATACAGTTAGTTCTTGACTTATAACCCATCCATTTGAAGCTACAACAGCCCTGAGAAAAAGTGACTTATTACCGTTTTTTACACTTACACTGTTGCAGCACCCTGATGTCGTGTGATTAAAATTTGGACCCTTAGCAACTGGCTCATATTTATTATGGTTACACTGTCCCAGGGTCATGTGTGATCATCTTCTGATGAGCAGTCACTGGGGAAGCCAGTTTCACGTAACTTCTTACTAACTATTGCAGTGATTCACTTATCAACTATGATAAGAAAGGTTGTAAAATGGGGCAAAACTAATTTAACAACTGTCTCTTCATACTGGTTGGGAAGTCTATGCAGCACTTTCCCATAAGAACAATAGCTTTGTAGGGAAGCATTCATGTGCCTTAACCGAGAGTAAAATTATGAGTTTGGTGATAATTTCATTAATCTAAAATATTACAACCTAAAGATAGCGAGGATGGACAAAAGACAAACATCCTTTGCCAAATATGGTACTTTCCCCCACCCATGGAGACTTTTCTGGACAGGGCACAGTATTTTGAGCAAGGATTTAAGTAAGCATAGACTCCCCCCCCCCAAAAGGACAATTAGTTCAACTTCAGAGACAATCATTGCTTTAGAAACACCTCTTCTGGCAGTTTCTTTACTATGGTTATATCGTGATCCATTTGGATAGTGAAAATAACTAGGCACTCTGTGGTTAGTGAAAACAACTTTGAAGCTATTTGATTGAAAATGCTAGTGAGGGAAAAAATAAGGGTTGTGAGGTTGCAAAAACAGAGAAGAAATTTAAAAAAAAATAGTTGTAGCCTATTTTGGGAGGTGATTACTCTTTGAAATGCAGCTCTTTTGAGGCCAGCATCATGAATTATGTAATGCAAAATCTTACCATCCTATCATCTTGCCAGGAAATATCTATGAATTTATTCACAAGCAATGTCAGAGGGCCCTTAGTGGACCACAAAATGTCTATTTACTCCCACAATTCTGAATTATAGTCACCCGAAAATTATAGACCTCTTCATTCTTCATTTATACACCAACATATAATAACATTCGAAGTCTTTTATTCTAATAATATCAGCCTTCTTTAGCTGCTCCCACTATTCTGAATAACATGCACATCTGAATAGGATTGTTATGGCAAAGATCAGCAACGCCATGCTCTGAGCCATTCACGTCACCTGTGACAGTTCTATATGAAACCCGCCAGTCCTGAATAAATAAATGGCTGAATCTTGTGAAACTGCCAGATCTTGCCTTTCAGTTTTCTCACACAAAATCAAGAGAGAACTTTGGATGAAAATGCTGAAATCTTGTAGGAATTTCAGAACAGGAAGGCCAAATCTAGTGGGAAGACGTGAGATTTGAATTGTTTTAAATTGGTTTCCCCATTAATTTGGGCACTGTGCTGTTATGAAAAATGATGTGACGACACTTGGTAATATGGAACAAAGAAGTGATAGAGAGCCCTTGTTCTGGTTTTTTCCTGATGTCAGAAGTCAAATATTCAGTTCCACATCTGGGTTCTGACAGGATCCCACAAAACCACAGCATATGCGCTTTCAGTGAGAATGACATAGGAGTGAAAAAGTATGAATAGAACAAAAAGTTGGCATAAGTAGATTACATACAGCTAAGCCTTTATTTTAAGCTATGCTTGATTTTTTTCTACGAGTCTGAGTGTGTGAGTATGTGTGTTTGTGTGTGTTTGTGTGTGTGAAAAGAGAGAGAAACCAAACTGTTTTCTGTATGCCTCTTTATCTCATATTGATACAATAAAGTATTATTTAAGCATGCATAGATACTATCAAATTATGGTCCTAGTAACTGTCTGGAAAAGTAAGATTAGCCAGAATTGAGAAATATATTTCATAGCAGTATGTTAGAACATTGTTTTTTTATTTTGTTAGAACCCCTTCCCACTTTTAAAATTGTGGAGGACCCCAAAGGAGCTTTTGTTTCTGTGGGTTATGTTTGTCTATTTTATTAAAAAAAATTAAATCTGAACCATTTGCTGCCACTACTGTTTCTCATGGTTGTTTGATGGGATTTTAATATTGTATTATTTTTCAACATAGACTGGGAAATAATTCTGATTTTCTGGATTACTTCATTAGCGTGGGAAGTAAATGTTCCTAAAGCTAGCAATTTAACAACTTTGCTATACATGTAGTTCTCACTTAATTAAAAAAAACACCCCAAATTTAGAGTTGAGTACTGGTTTAATGATACTTCCTTATTAAAATATAGCATCTGATTTCATGTTATTCTTCAAATTGACAGGTGATCAATATTATAAATAAAACAAGAAGTTGGCATGCCCTATACATATTTGTTCAGTAGTTACACTGTGGGGAAATAAGGCTACTGAAGATCAAGACAAGTGGGGCATTTACAGATATCTTAAACATATGCACAGTCCAGCCAATGAATGAACGCAAGGACCCCGATTATGGACAAGATCACAGAAATCTAAGCAAGACCTCATGAGTAAGTTTTTCTAATAAACAGAGCACTCGTGTATGTTTTTATTGAAAAAAACAACACAGTGGCATATTTGCCAAAAGATACATTTATTTCTCCTTCACTATATTCCTTTGCCATTGTTTTCCAGTTTCTTTGCCATTATTCTTATGGAATGGGAGAAAGATGGAAGAAGAAGAAGTGAACAGAACATCAGATTAGAGTCTTTCTATTTGTCTCCCAGAATACTGTATCATCTATTAGGAATTATATTGTGAGAGAGGAAGTCTAAAAAGGCAATTAAGGCACCTCAGTCTAAAGGACTCTACCCCAGACAGGTACAATTGCAATTCTTTGCTTTTGATGGAAGGCTTGTGCTGTTGTTCTATGCTTTAAGGCTGCATGGGAACAGATGAATGAGCCAGATGAATGATGAGACCTTGAATAGTTTAATACTGAATTTACAGGTTTTGTGAAATCATTAGAATAATAAGCTTTTTTTATCCTTGTAGGTTTTAAATGGCATTAGATAGAAGCATTCCTTTTGCCTTCAGAAGATTGAGCAAGATGGGAATGAAAAGAATCTGGCAACAATTAAAGTGCACTTCACCACCCACTGCCAGCATACTGTCACATGGTGGATTGAGTGAACCATCAGATTGTGTAACTTGCCTGTTTTTAATCATGTACATGCTATAGGAATAAATATAATAACAAAAGTAGGAAGAAACATTCAATGTGAGGATTCTATTATTCTTCGGGCCCCTGACTAGGCAACAATTGTATTTCACATCTAAAATACCACAGATAGTGGATTAATGTTCATTAATTGCTGCTATTGTAGTTGTGTACAAAATGGCTACTTTCATGCCTGCTCCTTTACACCACTGTTTGAAAATTTAGCTTTTGATTTATCCCGCTTTATATCATTCAGACAGAATTCTAAATATTTTCCCCTCCACCCATTGGAACTGTAATGTCATGGATTATTTATTAAAAACAAAGTTTTAGATAAAACAAGTCAAAGTCAAAGCTAAAAGCATTACTGTGTTTTCTGTATTGCCATCTCATTACTAAATATCTGATACCAAACATCCAGTGGATAAATTATTGAGGCAGATAAGCTAGTGATATTTTGTGTGAAGGTTATCATTGCAGAGCATGGGAAGAGACAAATATGAATAAGTGGAATTTGCTTATTTAATAAATTACATGAAGATAGTAATCTAAGGGATTGTTTTTATATGACAAGCACCAATGGCAGTATTAGAAGCAACTTGCTTTAAGAATTGAACATCAAGAAAGAAATTTCTGTGGAAGTTCCCATGCTAAGAAAATGTATTGGGTTATTATTGGGTACAATAATTTAGTTTGAATACTAGGTCTGTGGCCCAGAGGTTCAGAACAAATGAGGACCCTCCATTTATTGTTGTCTGGTTTGTCATATTTTATATCTTCTGGAAACTGGTTCATTCAAACAATTGCTGAATTCAGTATTACAAACAAATGGGACAGTTTTAATTAACAGTATTTATTTAGGCATTTAAACAAAAGAAGACATCTTCAATCTCAACTACTAACCTATATAAATTTATCAAGTAAATTCTGGTGGGATGGTGGTAGTGATAGTGATGGTGTGTGTGTGTTTGTGTGTGTGTGTGTGTGTGTGAGAGAGAGAGAGAGGGAGGGAGGGAGGGAGGGAGGGAGAGAGAAGGAGAGAGAGGAATAGTAAATTCAAATCAGTACAACACAATTCATTCCATATGTATTTTTATCAGTCTCATTAAGTAGACCAGACCAGGAAATCAATTCCAGAGGACTTCATGCTACCTTTCTTGAGATTGGGTATCATAAGTGAATCTTGAAAATCTGATTGTGTTGTACCTCATTCTCCTTATGCTCTGTTGAATTAGGGAGCTGTTTGAGAGTGGCTTCTGAATGTTATCTTGTTACTATTGACTTTAAAAAATGGAAATGATTGTTGCATATTTCTATCAAGATAATCTTCCATAATTCTTACACTCTGAGTCTGGAAAAAAATGTAATCTACTAGTAAAATGATAGATAGTGAAAATAATTTTGCATTTTGGCAGATTTGTTGTTATTGTTTAATTACTGAGACAAACCTTATTCACTTTATCTTCCTATCTTACTTGCTGCAGGAAAGACACACAGTACAATAGTATACTTTTGAGGGATATGTGTAGCCTAATGCCATCACCCTCATACTAACTCCTAGAGCTGTTTTTAGTTCTTCCAGTTTGAAAGTAGTATTTCCCTCTTCCTGATACAATTCCTCCCATGCCAATTCCTCCCATGCTAGGGCATTTGGGGATAATACAATCAGGACAGCAATTAGTTTGGCTCCAATTGGACTGACAAGTCTTGTAAGAAGAAGTAATTCAATTAGTTCATTTATACCCCACCTTTACTATTTTTATAAATAACTCAAGGCAATGAACATACCTAATACTTCCTCCTGCTCCTATTTTTCTCACAACAACAACCCTGTGAAGTGAATTGGGCTGAGTGAGAGTGACTGGCCCAAAAGTCGCCCAACTGGCTTTCTTGATTGGGAGAGCCATTGGTGGCTGGTTTCTCCATTGGAATCTAGTATTGGGTGGGACATTTACCAATTGTTACACCAAAATTGCACTAAATTGTGCCTTGCTTAATTTCTGAGTCTCAGTAAAGAAAAGTTTATATCAATATGATTTTCTTCCAACTCAAGGAAGGAAAACACATTAATACAGTTATAAAGAACAACTTTGAAAGCTATCCTTGCAATTATATTTTAATCTAATTCTGATGTAGAAACAAAATACAGTAGTGACACATTATCAGTTTCCTTTCTTCACAGTAATGAAGATCAGCATGCATTAAAAGCATAACAAAATCCTATCTGAAATTTTCAAATTAAACTTAGTACAATAGAAATAGCAAGCCACTCTGCGTTTATCCAGAGCAATTCATGCAGGTTATCTTTACACTGAAGTACAATTTCTCCATTTTTGCAAAACCTGGCTTAAAATTCTCTTTGTGTAGACAAGTGATACCTTAACCAAAAGGCAGAAATGGGGGAAAACAAGAAATCCCTGAGTTGAACCAAACATATCAACAATGAGGCTTGTTACTTATAATTTTCTCACACTGGGGAATAAAGTCTACAGTAAATGAATTAGCCATGGTAAGTATTATAGTGTTGGTTTCAGATTATCCTTCATTTTTAGGGAGAAATAGTAAGAAAGGATAATGGAATGTAGAAGAACATATGTTTTACAATACCCAGAGTCCATACTTAGTGTGCAGTACTATCTACAGCTTTTCTTGTGAATGATTCTGGTTGCACTTATAACTATATTGAATTCTGCTTCTATGCTCTAATATTCTAGGCCATTTTTTAAAAAGTTGGCTTTGGCAAGGAGTATAATTTTTAATGCAATCATAGTAATTTTGTTGGCTGTGCTTGTGAACCGTATGTGTTTCAGGTCAGCATTATATCCTACTGGCCATGTGGAAGTTCCTAAATGTTCTTGACTATAATTGTACATTCTTGTTCCAGAGCTAAATATTTTTTATTTCAATTGCCAAAAGTTTTAGATTATTATCTAAATTATTATGTCTTCATAAACATCTTTGATTTGAAATTATTTGGGGAATAAATATAGGCAAGTTACACCAGACATTTTTAACTGGTAAAGAACAGTTACAGAGAGCCAGTCTCTCTCTCTCTCTCTCTCTCTCTCTCTCTCTCTCTCTCTCTCTCTCTCTCTCTCTCTCTCACACACACACACACACACAAAATAGCTACACATGCCTATTATCAGTGTTTGGTTTGAAATATGGGAGGAAAATGTCTAGCAATTGGGAATGACTTTCTTCTTCCCTAAGCCACTCTTAAATTAAATAAAGACATCTTATATTTACATATGCTTCCTAACAAATTCTACTTACATTATAAATAGTATAGCATAAGCATTCAGCAAATGGAATTTTTGTATATTGGTATTATATAGTTTGAACCAGAAAAATCTCAAATGTTCTGATCTCTTCCACTCCTTTTATTTCTAGGAGTCAGAACAGACCCTGTTAACGTAAATACAATGGAAAATGCTGTTAACATGGTAGACTCTTGTGTCAAGGTCTGCTTTTGCAAATCAGACATTTGCCACTGGGTAGTTTTTCCCCCCTTTAGATATTTATTCTGTCACCACGAAGACATAACACCAGCAGTTTTATTTGTATGTTTGTATATGCAGTCCTTGTTGCTGGATTTATTTGTAATTACTATTCCTAAAAAGTAGATGACATCACTTATGTTATATCATGTAACACTAATGTGAGTAAAATATAAAAGCAGAAGCATTCAAGCCATCTGGCTTACAGATCCTTATAGAACTGAAAACATATAATTTTGGGCTTTGGATTTCACTCATGGTTAATGCTGTTCAAATAGGATGAAAATTATATGTTTTCTAATGAGTACCTGTAGCCTTAAAGTTACAAAAGAAACATAAAAATAAGGGAAAATATTAAAGTTGAACTGAAATGTCTCAGGAAATAGTTTTCTGACAATCTCTTGAACGTTTTCTACTTTTTTCTGAACTATTTGAAAATGTCAATGCTTTGTGGAGAACACTTAGTAATTGTTACAGTTTGTCAGCTGTGGGCATAAACTGTGAATCCAGACTTAGTGTTCTGAGTGTTACTTTAATAGTTTTGGAGCAAGGAATGGGATTGGCTGCTGCTCTTTCCAATCCATTATTTCCAATACAATGCAATTAAAAAGGAACTTAATTAGTTTAATTCTCTATCAATTAAACCCAAACTTGCCATAATGGTTGAGAAAGACAGATTCTAGGATTGAACTGGGAATGGATAAACTTCCAGCTGCTTGATGTTCTTAAGAACTTTGCCAAAGAAAACTTTTCAGAAGAGACATTGTTATAGGTTTGACCTAAGCACTTACATTTATTATCATATTGCAGTTGCTAAGAAGTATAATCCAGAGAATCTCCATCCTCTGAAATCCCTGGGAAAATGTCACAATGAAATACTGCAACTTATTGCATGTAATTGAGAGTAGGAGTTCGGGTACTTAGGGCAAATCTGTCTTTCTGGAATAAAATATATGTCTATGTTTCTATATAATTTCTGTGATATAATAGAGTAAAAACTACTAAACCATAAACAGAATTGATTTGAAGAGCAGAGAGTTCCATGAATTTCATTATATTCAAGGTTCATTGAGTGTTCTTTGATGTAACTCAAGAAAACATGGACGTTTTTCTTAAGCTTTGCTAAGGATTCAGTTTATTCTCACACATGCTTCCTTTCCATCATATTTTACTCTTACTGCATTCATCAACCCAGGTTTAACTTCATACCTGGGCAAAGGGCTTCATAAATCAAGCCTGTTCACTTTATCATATGCTTTCTCCAAATCAATGAACATGCAATAAACTTGATCACATTTGTGCACTTCTCAACATGCTGCCGAAGAGCAAAAATCTGGTTTGCATACCCTATGCTTGGCATAAAGCCATATTGTGCTCTTTCTGCTTTTCTCTTTATATAGGGAAACAATGATGGCATTCTTCCAGTTGGCAGACACCAATGCAATTTTCCTACACACAAACAGGTTTCATAGCCATTCCATAAGCAAACCATATCATATTTAAGATTTCTCTAGTTACACCTCTATTTTTATACAACCGTCCTCTCCATTATTTCAGCATTCTCAGAGTGTTTACGACTTCCTTTTCATAGTTTTTTTTACTGGGATCCTAACATTTACAGCATTCATTTCAGTTCCACTCTTCAACATATCGCTATCGTTTCCATATAAATCTCTAAAATGCTCTTTCCAACAATTCCCTCACTTTGGCTTGGTCCCAAATCTTTTCATCACTTTTGCTTTATTCCCATTCTCTCTGCTTATTTAGCCCTCTTCGCCTTCTTCCAAAACATTTTTTAAAATTACCATCAAAACTGCTCTGCATTTTCTTTGCTTCTTTTAATTGTTTCTCACTTTGCTGACTACATTATTAGTAACTGTGTATTTTTTCCTTTCTATCACAATCTTACACATGTCATGGTCATTGTCTAGATTGGCCTAGGGATACTGACCTGTGCTGACCAGTTTGCTTTTATTGAATGAGGATTGCATATTTTTAGTACAATAGAGAAAGCACAGATGACTCTATAAGCCTTACTTACATTTCAGCCATATTTGGTATTTTCTGCTAATGCAATGGGCTAATTAGCTGATGTACTCCAAGAGTAACCAAAGTCCAGTTTTATCCAAAACCAGTCAGTATGATTCTGTACAAGCTAGGAGCTCAAATCCAGAAACTAGTTTAAAAATCAATGTACTGACTGCTTTCTACCACCTAGGAGATATATGAAATGCACTTACAATCAGGATACATCCTCTGTGACTTTTGCAAGAACATAAAATCCACAACTTCTTTTTGTTGCTAAAAATGCACTCTCAAACTTTGAAACTGGGTAAAGCACAACCAGCAGCTTCAAGAGATAATATTTACTTTACAGCTTTCATTTACAGAATGCCATTATTGGTTTAATACATACTGTTTTGATAACAGTATGTATAACAGTATGTAGGATTTTTACCTATCAAATTAGAGGAGGGGGAAAGGAAGACAATTATTGGCAAATGGTTTATTTCAAAAATTAGTCTGATTAAGAAAAAAACCCTGTGGTTTTGGATTATACATTGCTATAAACCAAAAAGTGTTTGATTTTAGTTTATGTGATGTGTAAGCTCACCCACTGATCATTCTTCTTTAAAATCTGACTTGTAGCTCAGTGACAAACCATGTACTGTATATGTCTAAAATTCTATCTATACTATCTCAGGCCATTGATCCATTCATTTGAATTGATATTAAATGGCTGTTGATAGATTACGATTCCCACAATATCTTGTCTGCCTCCCCAAATATAATGTAATGTCGCTGATAATTCCATGCTTCCCTCTCTATACAAGAAATGTTGGCATGTTTACATGTCTTCTGTTCTGTTTAATTTGAAGCTAGAAAAAGGCCACATAGATTGGATTTATACTTAATTGTTTCACTTCTCAACAAGCAGGAAATCTCTATATATTTTTACTTAACCTTTGTATTTATGATGCTGGGAGGAAGCATGGCACTGCCATACTTCCATAAGTTATCTAAAGATGTGTGTAAACAAAATTGTGTATTCTTGTCCTTTATTAATGGATCTCAAAGCAATGTTAGCAATGATACTATTGGAAAGGTTGTAAAATTTTTGCCAGTCAAGATGCTCTCTATTGAGCTAAGTGGACTATGATTTGAATCTCTGTATGTCCACAAAGCCTTGGTGATGCAGGCTGTTAAACACCTAGCACTTAGCTCCAGCTGCCTGCAGGCTCGAATCCCACCAGGCTCAAGGTTGACTCAGCCTTCCATCCTCCCGGGGTAGGTAAATTGACGACCCAAGATTGTTGGGGGCAATAAGCTGACTTTGTAAAAATGCCACTTAGTAATAAGCAGGCATATACAATGGAATGAAGGCTATTGCTGAGCCCATTGGGTTGTGCTCCAAAGATTGTAAGCCATCCTGAGTCTCTGGAGAAGGGCGGCATATAAATATAAATGTGAATAATAATAAAAAAGCTTGGTCTTAAAGTCCTCTTTTGGCTATTGCTAACTTTGTAATAAGGAGTTAGACCATGCCATTATGGGTTTTAGAGATTTGTTTGGGATCATGATTTAATAATTTTTAAAATAATTTTAAATTTTGTATTGTATATTTTTAATGTTGTGAGCTGCCCTGAGTCCTTCAAGAGATAGGGCAGCATATAAATCCAAATAAATAAATAAATAAATAAATAAATAAATAAATGCCAATGGGTCAAAGTGAATGTCAGTGTTTCAGGATCTCTTTTAAAAAACGTTTTTTACTTAAAATTTGTCACAGTGGAAATATTGGTTTAAGATTTGTGATAAAAGCTTTTAATGTTAGTTGCAATCATCCTGACACTTTAATGATATGAGCTATAGTACTCAGAGTAATGGAAATTTGACCTTGTTTAAAACCATTATGTATTAGATTGATTGAACATTTTGCTTACAAGAGCATCCATTTATTCTATGCTGTCTAGATCTGATAAAGCTAATCACACATATTACATTTCCACAAATCTTTTTACTGTGGTGCCAAATATTTTGAATTGTAGGAAGTTGGAAGGCTTCTAGGCATTTTTAAATAAGGGAGAAAAGACAATAATATTCATTTATTTCAATAGCAAATACAACAATATTACCTTAATGTGTTCGATGTAACAGTGTATGAAAAATTATGATCGGTATTGTTCATCTACATTTGAATTTCAGTGTGTGAGATTTGGGCTGAAGGAAATGTTTCTAGAAGACTCATATTTATGATATTTTGGAGTAAAATTCTATTTTAGTTATCTGGCTATTATGTCCAGGCTTAGTAAAAAGATAAAAATAAATAATTTAAGTATCATATGGATTTACCCTTCACATTGGCATGTTACCTATGAAAGGTTTATGAATATGCATGGATGATTGTAAGTTATTACTTTAATGGGGTTTAAAATAAAGACTAGAATATTTCTGCTCAACTTCTGATAACTTCATGAACTAGCCCATATAGATTTCTGGATTTTATTTTTCCATAAAACCAGATAAAGTGGTAACCTTTGAATTGAAAAAATAAAGCTGATTGATTATTATTGATCACCTACTAACATAAATGCCCTAGTGGGACAGTTTAGGTAAATATATGATACTACACTGAAATATTTTATCCTGTTTTGGATTTTTTCCCACAAATACAAATTATTTGCTCCCTGAACATTTACCCCTTTATAATTGCAAAAGAGGTTGTAATCCACTTTTGTGTGGTGAAACATGAGGCTTGTAAATACATATATATTACCCACCTATAGACAATAGGTGAAGAGAAATAAGGGTACACTTGAGGAAGAAGGCCACCACCAAATGAAATACAGATTTTGTTCAACTGAAAATGTACTACGCTTGGAGCAATCCTTTCAGTTAAATTTTGAAAAGTTAAGGGAGGTGGGGAAAAAAAGAAACAATGACAATAGTCTTTCCAGAATAAACATGTCTCAGAAAGATTCAGAAGACATGAAGTTTTAAATAATTACTATTTATTTGAGCCATTCTTTATTTTGTGAAGCAGGAACAGTGCATTTAGAATTTAATTTGTGTTACAATTTGACAGGCATCTATGTTTAGTCACAAAGATGAGATCTAGAATATATAAAGAAGAGGTAATAATATTCAGCATAGGTGTAGGCCTTAGGAACAACAGAGAACTTTCCTTCAAATGGAGAATATGAAAAAATGCAAACTGATGCCATGGTCTGTTTCTGCTTGGACAGCTTTGACTTCTGGAAAATAACACTGATTCCTGATTTATAAACATACCTCGATAGCCAAACATGCACCTGTTGCCTATAATACTGGGTGCCTAATTAGAAACAAACTCTGTGTGCAGCAGGTTTTATTTCCTAGTGATTGTGAATAGAATTGCCACTATAATATACAGTACATTTTATTGTTTCTTTTCTTGAAAGATCAAATATATTTACAGTATAAAGGATTTATGGACTGAGAGGCTACTCCAGATTTCACATACTAGCAAAATAATGTTTAGGGTCATTCAATACAAATTACAACCTTACATGGGCAAAGCACTGCCAGATGTTCAAGCTGGGTTTTGAAAAATCAGAGGAACACAAGACATTAGTGTTAAGTTTACATGAAGAGACAGATGCGGAGTGCTTCAAGCTCTTTAGTTTATTAGTGACTACAGCTCAGAACGGACCCGACTGGCTTTGCTGCGACTGCTACTTATAGCGGGCAGCCGCAGCTGACAGCCAATCAGAGTGCAGGGTTTTCCCGCACTTTCTAAACCAATCATTTCCAACACTTTACAAGAACAATTCAAACTAAACCAATGATTTCAAACCTGCATACATAACACACCTCCCCACTAGGTTCAGTCCATACTCAAACCCCAATCTATCTAATGTATTCTTTTAAATAGGTGGGGCTCTTACATGTACGTTGAGACCTACGTGGTTCAGATGTTTTAACGTTCTCACCCAGTGAGAGAGGAAATGTGTCTGCTGACATTTCCTTACTTGGACTTCTAGTAATGGTAGAACCTGTTTGGTTACTACAACCTGGTCTCTCCTCCCAATCCATCTCCAACCCAATGCCAGCACCTAAATCAGGTAGTAGTGTGCAATCTTCCATTTGTAAAAATGGTTGTTGGCACTGTGACAGGTTTTGGAGTGATTCCTGTCGTGTTAGCTCGTTACATATGGGGTTGATTCTTGCTTGCTGATTATCCTCATAATCCTCCCCTTCCCCCCTAGAAGAGGCAGTAGGTATGGGAACCAGGAAGGAGCAGTGGCGATGCTCCTGAGGTAGTCTGGATCTTAGCTGATCAATGTGCCTGCTCCAGAGGACACCGTCCTCTGTTTGTACCCTGTAAGACCTGGGGCCCGTGATTTGGGTTATCTCAGCAGGAATCCATAATGGTTCACCCATAAGGTTCTTAGCATAAACAGAAGCACCCACAGTGAAAGTGCGAATTTTGCTAGTGGAATCTAGTGGTGTGTTGGGTGCATAAGTGGGATGAAGGCGGTCAAGGGGAGACCTGAGTTTCCTACCCATCAACAATTCAGCTGGGGTTAAGTTAGTTGAGGGGTTGGGAGTGATATGCTGGACACTGAGTAGTTTTTCAACTTTCTCAGTGATGTCCCCTGGACCCAATTGCTTAAGTTTTTCCTTGGTAAATCGTACCATACGTTCAGCCCGGCCATTAGCCGAAGGATGCCCAGGGGCTGTCAGGGCATGCCTGATACCCTGCTGTGCTAGATATGATTCAAAAAGTTGGATGTAAATTGAGAACCATTGTCAGAAACAAGCACATCAGGTAACCCATGCATTACAAAAAGCTTTTTAAGCTGTTTGATGACAGCTTCAGTTGTGGTGGATGCCATAGGGATAACCTCTAGCCATTTGGAATATGCATCTACTATAATAAGGAAGGTGTGCCCTTTGGTAGGGCCAGCAAAATCAATGTGAATCCTGGACCATGGGCCCCTAGGACATTCCCATTCCTGTGTGGGGGCGAGAGGTGGGGCAGGCCTGACTATCTGACAGTTGGGACAGGATGCAACCCAGTTTTCAACCATTTTGTCAATACCTGGCCACCATATATAATTCCTGGCCAATCCCTTCATTCTGACAATTCCCGGATGACGCTCATGTAACATTTCCAAAACCTCTTTTTGTAGTTTTGCAGGAATAACCACCCTGTTACCCCACAAAATACATCCTCTTAATACAGATAATTCAGTTTGCCTGGATTTAAAAGGTTGGGCAAGTTGAGGTAGATCTTGAAGTGGCCAACCTTTCTTAATCCAGCCTATAACAGGAGCCAATAAAGTGTCTTTGGCAGTCTCTCTGGCAATTTCAGCAGCGTGTAATGGAAGCTTGGCAACAGTTTCTAGAAAAAAGGTGTGAGTCTCAGGTACAGGGTCCTCAATGTGTGAAGGAAGTGGGCAGCGACTCAAAGCATCTGCATGCCCAATGTCTTTACCAGGTCTGTGGATCAGTTTGTATGAATAAGCAGCAAGAAATTCAGTCCATCTCAGCATTCTTGGTGACAGGATCGTGGGCATTGGTTTGTCCCCTGCCACAATGTCTAAAAGAGGTTTGTGATCTGTGACAACAGTAAATGTTCTCCCATATAGATACTCATGGAATTTCTTGACAGCTGCTACAATTGCCAAGGCTTCCTTGTCCAGTTGGCTGTAGTTCCTCTCTGCTTTAGTCAAGGTGCGAGAGTAAAATGCAATAGGGGCTTCCCTCCCACTGGGAAACATGTGGCTCAACACCGCCCCTACTCCAAAAGGGGAGGCATCACAAGTCAGAACAACAGGCAAGTTCTCAGAGAACTGTATCAGTACAGAATCAGACGTGATTTGTCTCTTGATATTATTAAATGCAGCTTGTTCCTTCCTGCCCCAGACCCATGTAGATTTCTTGTCTAGCAACCTATGTAGGGGTTCTGCAATAGTTGCCTTCTGAGGTAGAAACATATGATAGAAGTTAATGAGTCCCAAGAATGCTTGTAAATCTGTTTTGCATTTTGCCTGGGGCTTCTTTGATTGCCTGAACTTTGGCCTCTGTGGGGTGGATGCCATGTTTATTGATCATGTAACCCAAGAATTCCACTTTATCTATTCTAAGTGTTTTTCTTCTTTGACTTTTAACCCTGCTTTTTGAAACTGATCAAGACTTCTCTGAGTCTCTCTTGTAACTGAGTGTCATTTTCAGCAGAAATTAAAACGTCATCAAAATAGGGTACCACCCCTGGCAACCCTTGTAACATTCTTTCCATAAGGCTTTGGAAGATGCCAGGTGCTACGCTTACTCCAAATTGCAACCTTTTGCATTTGAAAGCACCTCTATGGGTCACAATGGTTTGGGCTTGCAGTGGCATCATCAACTGTTAACTGTTGATATGCCTGTGCCAGGTCCAATTTGGCAAAACTGTGCCCCTCCAAGAGAATGTAATAAATGATGCACTACTGGAACTGGATATGCGCTCTGTTGTAGCGCATGGTTCAATGTTCCCTTGTAGTCTCCACAGATTCTTACAGACCCATCAGCCTTGACTGGTGTGACTATGGGTGTCTCCCACCTGGAGTAGTCAGTGGGCTCTAAAACCCCTTGGGCTATTAGTTTATCTAATTGTGCATCATTTTTTCCTTTAAAGCAAATGGAACCCTTCTGGGTTTTAAATGGATTGGTTGTACCTTGGGATCTATGTTAAAGGATATGGGGGTCCCCAAGTACTTGCCTAATCTGTCGCTGAAGACCTCTGGAAACTCAGACTTCAAGGCCTCTTCCCATTCAGTGTTGCTCACGTGATTGATGCCAGTCGCCTCGATGCCCAGCGGCTTGAACCATTCAAGGCCCAGCAGACGTGGGTGGTCCTTGTCCACGATGGTCAGTGGTAGGCACTTGGTGTGGCCCTTGAATTTCACATTGAATTCTCTTGTTCCAACTACTGGAATCTTGTTCCCTTGGTAGTCTTTAAGAGTCAATGCTTGCTTCTTGAAGTGATTCTTTTGGATGTTAGGAAGTAGTCTGTGAATAGTGTCCCATGACACCATAGAAAGGTATGAGCCTGAGTCCACTTCCATTTGGCAACCTTCCTTCAATACCTTGACATGCACTTTTCTGCTTTTTAAAGGGGAAGAATGGACAATAGTTACTGTTTGATGAGTTTCATTCTTCCCATTTGCTTCTGTACTGCCCCCATTTTCTCACTGAGGTTGTTAGGCTTGAATTCTTTGTCTTTGCTTGCAGCAAACTTCTTCTGTTGGGTGGAGTTCTGGATGATTTGCAGACTCTTGCTAGGTGTCCTCTTTTATCACAACAGAGGCAAACGGTGTCTAAAAACTTGCATTCAGTGTGGGATGGCTTCCCCACAACCTCTGCAGTAAAAATCTTGCCTCTTTCTTCCCAGGTCTTTCTTTTTCCGCTCCATTCTGAGTCTGTAAATTCATTCCTCCACCTCACTACAGTCTGACTCAGAATCTATTTGCTCACAATGAGTTGTTGTGGACTTTTCCACATCAGGATGGCTTGTGGCCTTGTTAATCTATTTCATGGCTGCTGCTGAGAACTTGGTAGCTTCTGCTGAAGAGGCTTCTTCTATTGCTTCTTTCAGCGTGATCTTAGGTTTCATTAATAACTTGCTCTGCAGCACCTTGTCTTTAAGGCCTAAAACGAAACAATTGCGCATGGCCTCCTCTGAACTGTTGAATTTGCATGCACCCCCAATGTCTCTTAAACTTGCCATGAAGTCATTTATGCTTTCATTTTCCCCCTGATCACGACGGTAAAACTCGTGTCTCTTAATGAGGCACGATACTTGTGGTGTGTAATGGGCTCTTAACAGCCTTTCCAGATCAGGCCAAGCCATTACCTTCACATCTGCTGCTCCCGTGAGTGCCTTTGCCATCTTGAAAACTGCCGGACCGCAGTACGTAAGGAAGACCGCCCTCTTTGGCTGCTCGGAAATGGCGGCAAGATTGTTTCCCTCCAAATACATTTGGAAACGATCTGCATACGACTCCCAGTCTTCTGCCGTCAGATCGAACGGGGCTGGGGGGGTGTTCAGCGCAGCCATCTTGCTCTTCTTCTGTTCCGTGTTGTCTTCTTCTTCAGGGGAATCCCATCCTCATCGCCAGTGTTAAGTTTGCATGAAGAGACAGACGTGGAGTGCTTCAAGCTCTTTAGTTTATTAGTGACTACAGCTCAGAACGGACCCGACTGGCTTTGCTGCGACTGCTACTTATAGCGGGCAGCCGCAGCTGACAGCCAATCAGAGTGCAGGGTTTTCCCGCACTTTCTAAACCAATCATTTCCAACACTTTACAAGAACAATTCAAACTAAACCAATGATTTCAAACCTGCATGCATAACAATTAGTGATTATGTCTACTGTATAATTGAAAAAGCCAGAGAATACCAAAAAGAAATCAAGATGTCTGTCATTAATGATAGAAAAACCTTTGATTGCATAGATCACTATGAAAAGTGCTCTGAAAAAATTGAAATTCCAGATCAGATGGTTTCTGACCAGCAATGTCAATGGAGAAGCCAGCAGGAAATTGCAAAATTGAGGCAATGTGACATTGTGCTTAATGACTATAGGTGATTTGCTTCATGAGCACAGCCTTAACTGATTTTGAAGTAATGAGTATGTCAATTAGTGATGGAATTATAGGTCCCAGTTGGGGTTGGGAGGATTAGTTGTATGTAATAATGACAGATAAAAATCCTTTGGCAGAGTTTATGATTTTTAAGATCATTGTTTATTTATTTATTTATTTATTTGAGACTTGTATGCTGCCCCATCTCCAAAGACTTGGGGCAGCTCACAACTAAAAAACAATAACAATAAATAATTAAAAGAAATTAAACAAATTTACAAGCCAAAAAAATGAATTTATAAAACTTAGAAATATAAAACGATGGCCCCCACAAGGGTCACAGCCCAGATTGGTCAAACAACCAGGTCTTTAGATCATGGCGGAAGGTGCGGAGGTCTGGGGCCAGGCAGAGCCCCAGGGGAAGTTGATTCCAGAGGTCCGGGGCCGCGACAGAATAGGCCTGCCGATGGGACCCCAAGGAGTCCTTGCCTATGTGCTCGCACAGGGCGGCCGGCAATCGCTATCGGCAGGAGTCGCTCCCTTAAATATTGAGGACCCATGTCGTGAAGGACTTTGTATGTTAAAACTAAAACCTTGAATCTCACCCGGAGTGCCACTGGCAACCAATGCAGGCAGCGCA
This sequence comes from Naja naja, assembly GCA_009733165.1. Taxonomy (NCBI): domain Eukaryota; kingdom Metazoa; phylum Chordata; class Lepidosauria; order Squamata; family Elapidae; genus Naja; species Naja naja. The sequence goes on from CM019149.1 coordinate 69,342,991, forward strand.
GGAGGGGGGCAACATGGGAGAACCGGGAAACTCCCATCACCACCCGCGCCACCGCATTCTGCACCAGCTGCAATCTCCGGATGGTATGCAAGGGCAGTCCTAGATAGAGATGGTGCAGTAGTCGAGTCTAGAGGTAACAAGGGCGCGAGTGACTGTGCGCAGGGCATCTCGGGCCAGAAATGGGCGTAGTTGATGAACTAAGCAGAGCTGGGCAAAGGCCCCCCTGGCAACGACCCCCACCTGCTCCTCCAACCAGAGCCGTACATCCAGGAGGACCCCCAGATTCTGCGCCCTATCCACAGGGGGGCAACACCACTCCCCCTATGGTTAAAGATGGACATTCCTGGCTGGGCCGAGATGCTGGTATGCACAGCCACTCAGTCTTGGCTGGGTTGAGTCAAAGCATGTTCCCGCTCATCCAGATCTGTACCGCATCCAAGCACTGGGTCATCAGGGAGAGGGCATCACCGATCTGGTTCGGGGTGGAGATGTACAGCTGGGTGTCATCTGCGTACTGATGGAAACTCACCCCGAAACCACGGATGATCTCACCCAGTGGCTTCATATAGATGTTAAATAGCAGGGGGGAAAGAACCGACCCTGAGGTGAGGGTGAAAGAACCGACCCCACAAGAGAGCACCCTCGGGTTGACCTCTGCCCCCTGCCAATACCGACTGCGACCCCGAGAGGTAGGAGGTGAACCACCGCACAGTGCCCCCATTCCCAACCCTCGAGGCGTCGCAGAAGGATACCATGGTCGATGGTATCAAAGCCGCTGAGAGGTCTAATAGGACCAGGACAGAGGAAAGACCCCTGTCCTGAGCCCTCCAGAGATCATCCATCAGCCACCAATGCCGTCTCCATGCTGAAACCAGGTCGGAAGCCCAATTGATACGGATCCAGGTAGTCCGCTTCATCCAGGAACAGTGGAAACTGCCGAGCCACCACATTCTCAACAACCTTCGCCAAAAGTGAAGGTTGGAGACTGGACGAAAGTTGTCAACACGGTCGGGTCCAGGGCAGGCTTCTTCAAGAGGGTCTCACCACCGCCCTTCAAGGCGGAGGGAAAACACCTCTCTTAATGAAGCTGACAACTGCCTGGAGCCAACTGCAGGTGGCCTCCCTGGTGGCATAAGCCAGCCAGGAAGGGCACGGGTCCAATAAACATGTGGTGGAACTCAGCCGCCACATAGTCCTGTCCACTTCATCCTCGGAAACAGGATCAAACTCATCCCAGATAACACTGGCCAGACTGCCTGTATCCCGTTCTTCAGACCACTGCAAATCAGAGGACAACCTGCTCTGAATCCGAGTGATCTTATCCGACAGATATTGACCAAACTCCTCAGCCCTCAAGAATGGGTCCACCCTCCCTCCTGCACGGAAGGAGAGAGCGTAGCCAAACAGGGCGGCTGGGATTATTCATGACGCTATGAGGAGAGATAAGACCTCCTCCCAGCCCTCATAGCTCCCAGGTAAGTCCCATATGGGCTCTTAGCTGGGCTCGATCGACTGGGAGCGGTGGACCTCCACCTGCTCTCTAAACCCCTATGATGCGCTTCATCTCCGGAGCTCCTCCATACCAAGGAGCCATCCGGGATCCATGGCGTGTGAGGGGACACATGGGGACAACCCTGTCGAGGGCACCCGACGCAGCCTGTTGCCAAGCAGACGCCAGATCCTGACAGCTGTGGGCAAGGGAAGAGGGAAAACCCCAGCTCCGTCTGGAACCTCTCAGGGTCCATCAGGGTCCTGGCGGAACCATCTAAGTGGCTCCTCATCCCAGCAGCGGCCTGTTGGAAGACCAGCCATAGGAGATAGTGATCAGACCATGGAATGGGCATGCCATAACAGTGGCCTGCCCTCTGTCACTACCACCGTTCAGAGACAAAAATTAGGTCGAGAGTGTTTCCCCGAGTCGGGCCTTGAATCAACTGTCAGGCCCATGGCTTCCATAGAAGCCATGAATTCCTGGGCCAAACCCGCCGACCCCACCCAGGAAGGAAGATTGAAGTCCCCAGGACTATAGGTCGGGAACACCGCCACCCCCGAGAGGACATTGAGAAGCCCAGGCAGGCCACTGCCACACAGCTGGGGGAGAGGTATGCAAGCAGCAAGCCCACCCAACCATTAGGCCCCCACCTCAGATGGAGGGTCTCACTCCCACCTATCTCTGAAACGGTGACCTCCCTTGGAAACAAGGTCTCCCGAATAACCACGGCCACCCCACCACCCCTTCCCTGGCCCGTGGCTGGTGCAAAACCCGAAAACCTGGAGGGCACAATTCAACCAGAGGGACACCACCCTCCGGGCCCAGCCAGGTCTCGGTGATGCAGGCCAGGTCCGCAGCATTTCACCTTCTTGTTAAGCCTACATATCCTACAGTATCTCATGTGGGATAAATCATCACAAGAAGACAAGGCTTGCCACCAGGACACTTTCAATCTTGTCATTGTGTCACCATTTTTTGATGAATGGTGTTGCGGGTGTGTCTAAGTAAACATATCAACAAATTTAGTGATAGGCAGACTGCAATAGCTCAGCAGTGCCCTGCTATTTTCTATATACATCTCTTATTTAAACAATTGGGCTGCTGTGCATAAACTGAAAATATGTTCCTTAAGAAATCATTGCCAGCTGCTGGCAAGCAGTCAAAGGAACATAGTGAAGGAGTAGTTGAATTCAATAACAAGTCTGGGTACAATTAAATGCATGTCAGGTGCTGAAGAGGGTATAAAGTTGGCAACAAAAAAGAACATGATTGTGTACTCTCTTTTGCGTGTATTTTTGTGTGCACTGATTTATTTCAATGGTTTATACTGTAGTTATGTTTCATCTGCATTATTCCACTGTGCTCTGGTTCCACACATAAAATATTGTATTTGAGTAGGCCTTGTGCTTTGTTGCCTGGAATTCATGCATCTTTCCCATTGGGAAAGCAGTTGAAATACCCACTGATCTAGCCCTCTCTGCATGTATGTGATTAGAACCAATAATTAGAAGGAGAGTAGGACTCATTTCTAAGTAAATCAACTGCAGAGAGAGGCTGAGAGACACTTTCCTAGGTAAATCACCTCTTCTAGGACAGAATAGGCCAACTTGCTGCAGCCAACTCACCATGGTCAATTCATTATGGCCAACTCACTGCAGTCAGTTCACTGCAGGACAACTTGCCATGGCCAACTCATTGCAGGACAACTCACCATGGGACAATTCAACAAATACAAAAGTTAAATTAATTTCAATGAAACTGTGGCCAATAATAATAAAATAAAATCAATCCAGAAATACAAGGTTACAATAATTTCAATGAAAACATGGTCACCAATAATAAAAGTTATTAAATGAAACAATTAAAACAGCATCAAATTATCCTGAGATGACTTGTCCTATGGTGAGTTTGCCATGGCGAGTTGGTCGCAGTGAATTGGCTGTGTTGAGTTGGCCATGGTGAGTTGTCCTAGACCCTTTTAGGAAGCTAGATGTGGATGAAGTTGAGAGCTTTTTGTTCCAAAATGCCAGTGATAACAGAACAGCTCTATGCACCATTTTTCTTTTCATTTAAGGGCCACTGTGATTAGTCTTACCTAGAACCGCTGTATATCTGGTTCTCAGCAGGTGCAGACAGTAAGATGACTTGATGGAAATATGCCTGACCTGTTCATTATTTAGGCAACAGGGTCTGAAACATTTTTAAACCCTGAGAAGCAGTTCAGGCAAACCCTTCTTTGAGTCACTGGAGTAAAAGAATGGAGGATGGAAAAGGAGGTACAGCACAGTTCGACCAGCAATGTTCTGTTGTTATAGCGAATTTCAGTAAAAATAGCATTAGCCTTATGTGGAGCTAATGGTCTACATCAGGGCTGTCAAACTCCCAGCCTGCAGGCTGGATGCGTCATGTGCTGGCCACGCCCATGCCCAGTTTAGTGAAGGGGAAAAAGGTCCTGATATGTCATGACAACGTGAGTTTGACACCCCTGGTCTACATAGTGAGGCTTACAGCAGCTCTGTAGGTCTTTGCTCCATATTTAAGTTAGGATTTTTGTAATGTGCAGTTTTACCTTTTCAGCAGAATAACAGGAGCTGACAGAGCTGATCATTTCCCTTTTACAGTCTCATAAATATTCATAGAAGTTGGCTTTTGGGGAGAAAAAAATCCCTAGGTTTTCATGTTTTAGGCTACTATTTTTGTGGAGATGAGTCATGTACAGAAGACTTCAAGAATAAAAATGCCACAATAATTGAACATCACATACCAACCAAGCAGATAAAGTAAAATGCCATTAATTCTGTTTTGCCCTTCCAGTTTGATGCAACTAAAGAAGTTATCTTCATCTGTGCTTCCTTTCCAGAACTTTGTTGAGGTTGTGCTATTGCTCAGAATTGAAGCTTGTATCTTTAAGCTTATTCAATGAGCCCTCAGAAGAGTTACTTTGCTGTAACAATTCAGTGCTATTCTCTGCAGATAAGAATATGCCTATTCAATTTCATGAAATATGAAATACACTCAATCTGCACTTTCATTTAAAAATATTCATATAAAATTAGAGATCTACTAGGTTATGTCAGCTATACTATGTATTCCAGACCAAAAAACTAGCTCCAAGGGAATTTTAAAACTGCTTTATTATATTGGCTATAGTACTGTAACAGAATCTTACAAGTCTGATAGTACTTTACTTTTCCTTTCCCCTTACTCATCTGTGAAACTAAGGAGATGTCTACCTGAGCTCTTTCCTACTCCCTTCAGATTGTTTGAATTGAATTGTGTTTTTTGTCTTGCTGCTCTGGGAACAAACTTAGCTTATATTCATCAAGGTCATCTTCATTACTTTCTACAGGTTGATACTAAAATATTAGCAAGACACTATGTTTTGGAACTGGGGAAAAGTCATCATTACCCTGCCTCGGTCACACCAGTTTCTGGAAGCTGGAAATTCTACTTGGGTTCCATGGAAAGCTTAGGGATATTGCTGAAGGTTTGATTTACAATCCAGTTGAAGCATTTTTTTATTTGCATTATTTTTTAATTGATTTAGATGTGTTATCCCACCTTTATTATTTTTATAAATAACTGAAGTTGGTGAACATGCTTAATATTTTTCCCACAGCAACAACCCTGTAAGCTCTTAGTTGCCTGAGAGAGAGTGACTGACCCAAAGCCATCCAGCTGTCCCCAGCTGTAAGGCTAGGTGATAGTGATAACCAGGGGAGCTTTTGCATAGCTCTGTGTGATGTGCCAATTTCAGCCTTATCTGGACTGGGAGGCACTGCACATGTCACTTCTGCTTTGGTTATCTCTTGAATGGTTTATAGCAACATGCTCTATAATGCACTACCTTGCAGTATATCTGGAAGCCACAATTGATCTGGAATACAGCATCATGGACAATTAATGCACATTTCCTAATTTAGTTATGTTACACTTTTGTGAAGTGAACTTCACTGGCTCCCATTAGACCTCTGGATACAATTCAGGATGCTGATGTCACCTATAAAACTGCTCATGGCATGGGGTTAGAATACTTGAGGGATTCTCTCTCTTTCTGGTGATCTCTTCTCCCCATTAGATTAGCAGGAAAGACACGATTTGGGTCTCATCAATTAAAAAATTCCATCTTTAATTGACATTCATGTTACAGGATCCAGAAATCTCTGTTCTGTCACCCCCTGGAACTCCTTAGAACCTGAGATCAGATTGTTCTTGACCTGCTAGTTTTCTGGAAAGTCTGTTTTTTTGCCTAGAAATGGTGATTGTGAAATTAGGAAATATTATATTATATTGCTATTTACTTTTGACTCCTGATTTTGTTTTGGATTATATGATTAACATTCTATGTAGATTTTTTACTGTGGTTTCCATTTGAATTTTGTTTGCTGTCCAGTCACTGTGGCAAGAGGAGCAGCTATCGAAATAAAAGTAGATTAAAAAAAACTTTTAGAAAGTTTTCTCAGTGTGGAATTTGGACTTAAAATCTTGTAATTCTCAGTCAGCATTGTAGCCTAACACATTTGGAGAACATTAAGTTGGAAAAAGTCTAAATATTCTATGATGTTTTAGATCTCAGTGAGATTTCCTTAAAAGACCAGACTGGTGTTCATGGAAGGTAACATGTCCTTTCCTTGGCTGAAAGCTGAGGTAACAATGTGGCTCAGAATCTTTCTCAAAGTATTTAATTAGTGGGTCAAGGGAACTCTATTAAGTTAAGCCAAATACATCAATTAAAGTACAGTTTTAAGGACCATGAAAAAAAAACCAAAATTGAAATAAGAGATTGCATCTTTCATCCCAGTGAAAGAAACCAAGAGTATGATCTAGAATAAGTGTCCAGATAGCTACTCATAGCAGTAGGGATGCAGAATTACTTCTAGCACTGGGCTGGTCTTAAATGGAGAGATCCATATTGGAGCCTCAATTCTCTACCTGATACAAGGTTTGCTGAAGGTGCAAAATTGGCAGGAAGAGCAACTCTTAAATAGGCTACTTTACAGAACTTTTTCCTGTGGACCTGGGACTTCTGTATCATCTAAATCATCTAGACTCACATCAGTATTTCTGCGTTCTTCTATTCATAGGCATAAATCTGGATCAGAGTTAGAGGAGAGAGTGGCTCACGGGAGTCTGATCCTTCTCAACCTCTGCTTGGATTGGCTTTGTAAGTTCAGTGTTTTCCAAGACCTTCCTTGGTTTCTCTTCCTCTGCCAAGCACGAATCATTCACATATCATAAGGTTACACTGTTGACAGTCTTATTTAGCTTGTAGAATCTGACAATTCAGCCCAAGAATGATACTGTTATTTTCCTTATCAAATTCTACTTTTAAAAAGTAAAACAGGAAGTTGAAATGAAATCAGAGTCATACACAATAGGATCTAAATAAGTGGTGTAATGAAGAGAAGCATTTTAAAATATTTTTCAGGAGTTCAGACATATTATATAAAAATCCCCACCACTGGTCATAGTTATATTTAAGTCTCATTCATTAATTCAATACCAGAGGGAACATAGGAAAACATATCATTTTTCTATTCGGATTGAAGAAGCATATGATATCAAACAACTCAAAATCCAATTTCTCAGAAAAATAGCAATTTAAATATTTGTGATGTTTCTGACCCAATTTGCAATTTTCTCTCTTGTTTTGAAGTCTTCTCAAAGTAATTGCCGTAAGATGGCTTATGGGGCAGCAACATGGAGAACCACATGGCTTAGAATAGAGCGAAGTGGCTCTACCAGAGGGCTTGGCCTAATTTGTTGTCTGTTCTGATCCACCAGTTTTTAGTAGAGTTGACATATGTCACATACCTATTGAATCTCTTCCTGGAATCATCTCTCTTTCAGTAAAGGCTTTCATGAAAAAATAAGACAAGATGGCCTTGGATTGTGGTACCTATAATCAAATACATCCCAGAAGCACTAGCTTGCTTATTTTTGCTTTGAAAGATAGGCTATGATCATTTTCCTCAAATCTTCTCTTGTCTTTTGCATCTGACTCAAATGCAACTTTCTTCCCAGCTGTCTGTGGGTTGGCACTGATTCGCAGCCAAATTTTTGTTTGCTTTCATCTAAGACATGTCTGGGACAATGTGGCATTTCAGTAATTATAATTAGAATTACACCAGCAGAATTTATATCTTTCTACCATTTTAAGGAGTACTTTTGAATGAATGCTCATAATTTATACTATAATTAATAAATCTAATTCTTGACATCCATTGCTTCTTATCCTTCCTACAAATGCTTTGGAGAAATATTTGCCTTGAATTTTAAAAATTGCTTCATATTTTCACAAAAGTATAACTTAATATATTTTAGTGGGCTAAGCAAAGCTATCTATATTGTAGTGATACTAAAATGCTACATTTAACATTTATACTAGGAATGTGCAGCACTTTAAGTTTGATTTCCAAAGGTGCTTCAAAATTCTTAATCCTGGGAAAATGCACAGTTGGTTTAAAGAGCTGCAAATGGGTACTATGTCACGTGTTCCAAAGCACTTTTTGAAGTTTGAACCTAAATATTGCACAGCCCTAATTTATGCTGGGACCTGATCTGCCCCAATTTATAATTCTGACCAGATGGAAATATCTATTGAGCAGCTTACTTAAACATAAACAAGGTAGGGAAAGTATGAAATCTTTTGAATCTTTTTATCCAGTAGTCCTATGTTTATATAGATCCATGTGTTGGAAAGTATGGGGTCAGATGATCAAGAGTAAGGTGGTCTTGGACTGGAGTGGACATCAACATTTCAAGCTAATACTTGACTTCTGAAGCAAGCATGACAAACCTAAGATATGTCTCCAAAAGTGTAGCTGAAAACCCCAGGAAAGACAATTCCTCAGGACAGAGGAGATTGCCAACATATGCTCCAGATGGCTGCTTCCAATAAAGAGATCACAGGACATTTGCTTTCTCTGGGTTTGAGCTCTGGGAGACAATAGGATTAGCCATCTCTCTTGCAATTGTGACATAAACTTTTAAAAGGCTCTAAATTCATAAAGTTCATTTTCTAATAACTTTTAAACATTGCTCATCAACTACTTCCAAACTATTACAGACCTTTAGAATGATAAATTTGAAAATGCCAAGTAGATCACTCTTTAATCCTTTTAAACATAAGTTTAAGAAGTCAACGAATCTGAAATAAATAGCAAAATGCTAAGTAAGATTTTGATCTTAGAAAGTTATAAACAAACTAGGCATATATATATATATATATATATATATATATATATATATATATATATATATATCAAAATGTTTGTGATTAGATGAAAAGAAGGACTGGGGTGACATGCTAGTACTGTTCCAATATTTCAGGGGCTGCCACAAAGAAGAGGGAGTCAAGCTATTCTCCAAAGCACCTGAAGGCAGGACAAGAAGCAATGGGTGGAAACTGATCAAGGAGAGAAGCAATTTAGAACTAAGGAGAAATTTCATAAATATTTGAAATCTTAAGCAGGGTAAATAGATGTTATTTTTTTATATTTGTTGTGATGAAGTTTGGAAATCTTTTCTTTATATATTTATTACCTCTTTATTATTTTCTTACTTTTCTTTTTTGTCTTTTTTTGTTCTTTTTCCTTGCACTCTACTTTCTTTTCTTTCTTTAGTTTGTTATTAGATTTTACTACTTTTAATAAAAGAATTCAAATTGATACTCAAGTGCATTATGGGAATCCAAGGAAAATTGCATTCTCATGCACTGTAGCTACTTCCTCCCTTTCCCATGATGTACTGATGGAAATTGTTTTCTGAAGGATAAACAGATGACATGATTGTCCCCACAGCAGATATTCCTGTTCCTTTTTTTTTAACAGGACAATCATTCTGAACAGGAGCAAATCCAGCTAGTTATAGCAACAAGAAATAACAAAAAAAGTTGTTCTGTTGCTTCTTCATATGCAACCCTCTTGTGTCTTTACCATTTAAGACTCATTTGCGGGAGTGTCTCCTGCCGATATCCAATACTGATCACTCTATGCATGCGCACAGACGGGGACTCCTCGGGGTGCCATCTGCGAGATAGTGTCAGCTGGCAGTGCCCCAGGGAAGGGCCTACTCTGTCATAGCTCCCGCCTTGTGGAACCAACTAACTCTGGAGCTCCGTTTGGCTCCTGATCTCCGCTCTTTCTGCCACGATTTGAAAACCTGGCTGTTTGAGCAGGCCGGGCTTGACTGACCTCTTGGGGGGCGGGGGTTAAAATCGTTTTAAATTTAAAATTAGTTTTAAATTAGTTTTACCTATTGGGCTTGTTTAAGTTTAATTCTTTTTAATATATTTGTTGTTGTATTTTAGTTGTGAGCTGCCCTGAGTCCTTTCGGAGAGGGGGCAGCATACAAGTCCAATTAAATAAATAAAATAAATTTAATCTGGAAGTGAATAATATTGATAAGTGAGAGAAAAGAGAACTCAGACTCCATGGAAAAAGACATCAGCTGGTGGATTAGCAAGCAAAAAATAATATTGAATATGCTGTGTGTCTACGTTCTTTGTATTGCTTAATGACTCTAATCCAACAATAATGAAAACATTCCTGGAAAAAAAATAAGAAATCAAGTATAACCAGACTTGAATTAATTGTAAGATGAGTTGTGTGCCATGAACTGAAGACCTTGGTGCTTACAAATCTCAGCTTCTTTAGTTTAAATATTAATAGCAATGCATGACGCCATGGCAATAAAGATGTAGGCATCTTTATAACATAATCCTCCATGTAAGTTGGTTACTCAAGTACCTGTGCTGATGTTCTGGCCTTTATCAAAATGTCTTCAGGTGTCAGCTTTGAGGATTGAAATTCTAATTGTGCTAGATTCCCCAGCTAGATGGGTCCAAATTTGTTGGTGGTCTAAGTGTACATCCATATGCTATCTTACAATGTGAGACAATAAGGGGAGACTTTTAGACAAAATTATATCATATTTTCAAATGGGTCAGGATACAACAAAAACTTATGTGCATCTTATTTCAAGTCAGAACTCTTCCAAGATCATAAGATTGAAGGGAAAAAATGCCTCCATTCTTCAATTACTTGAATATTCATTCAAATAAAGAGTGTAGATTTTTTTTCTTAAGGGCTCAGTTTGTAGCCCTCAGATGCATTGGAAGGGACAGAGTAATAAACTGTAAATCATTTTCTGATCTTCTCCAGAATGCCACTGCCGGCTGCATTTACCAGAAGGAATAGGAAGGAAGCATTTTTAAGAAATTTGATTTATGTTGCAAACAGGAGAAATATAATAAGGCACGGTTGCCTATTATGATAGAAATTTAGAAATGTTCATCTCTAGCAGCAAATACATCTTTGACAAAAGGGGTGGAAGTTTGGGCTTTTTTCCAGGGGTGATGGATAACACCCAGTTCATATGCCAATTTCATTCTATGTACTCTTTGGGGATTGTTCAGTTTTAAAACTCATAATCATTGAGAACCTGGCTAGATTGTTTTCTTGGCCAGATACTCTCCCTTCCCATTCCACAACTCTGATATAATAAAAACTAGCAAATTATGCATTTATGTTTAAATCCCATCAACTGAGACAGTTCCCACTTTAAGAGTCTTTTAAAGGCTATTATTTTAAAATGTAGGAATTATAAAAATGGTGAGTCACTTGCATTCCTGGAATTTAAAATAATTTCTGGTTTGCTATTTAGATTTTGCAGGGTAAGAATATCATATGGAGAATTATGCAGTTTTAAACTCTACTAGTTTCAGTGGAAATGTACATTTAAAAAATGCTACCATATTAATAGATGAAAAATAGTGAAAGATGATAGATACAGATAGATAGATAGATAGATAGATAGATAGAGATAGATAAAGATAATAGAGCTAAAGTGTGTGTGTGTGTGTGTGTGAGAGAGAGAGAGTCAGTCAGACAGACAGACAGATAGACAGACATAAATAGCATTTATATCACCCCATAGCACTGGCACTTTACAGCCCTCTGTGGGTGGTTTACAACAGATAGATAGAGATAGAGATACAGACATTGTAGATAGAGCTAGCTGGCTAACTAGATTGTGTGTGTGTGTATGTGCTGTATTTTAAAAACAATGTTTCTCTTTCCATTTCTATGAAAACTGATCCCTGAGTCATTAGCCCTGAAAGGAGATGTTCATGGCAACTTCACTTTCATAATTGCTTGTGAATTTTTTTTTGTTAACAGCATAGCACAGAAAGAGTTAAATCCTGCACCCCCATAACTTGAGGGGGTTATGATCTCTTCCATATACAATTATTTGAAAACCAACTTCCAAGCATAGCATGTGCATTTCTGCCTTTAATGACATAATTGATTTGAGACCCTGAAGCCTAGCTGATATTTATTTTTATCTTACATGAACTTTAGAGCTTCAAATAATAAAGAGAAAAAGGTAATTCAAAAACCTTTTTAAACAGAGTTTAAAAAGAATTGCGTTGAAAGCATTTAAAATACTTCAAAACAATAGAGAAACCATTAGGAATATGATATTGTAAAAGATACTAGTTGTTGCCATGGAGCTTAGTAATGAACCTGATCCTATGTGGAAAACAAGATGAGGGAGAATGTCATATGTTCAGCCCAAACAAAACTTTTCCTGATTAGGAAGACAATCTAACCAACAAGACTTGCAGTTGTTGACTTAGAAGATGCTGGCAATATGGAGAAAAAATAATAAAGTATTTCCATTACCTTTGAATTTGCTCAAAGTAGATCAGTTTCTCAGTATTTCTGACAGGCCAGCAAGTTATCCCCAACATTGTTTTTTAAATAGTGTTGGAAGGAAAATCCATCTGATTTGGTCCAAAACGGGAGAGAGGTTCTGGAAACAAAATGGAGGCTGGAGGCTGATTGGAAAGAAGGTCTACTTATTGGTGAACCAAACCACCAGGGTTTGTGGTTCTGAGGCAGCTGACAAAATGAAGTTTAGAGTGGATGGGTTTTTATACTTTCTGAATTCCTATGGGGCCATGTAGGGTCATGGCTAGCTCTATAGACAAAAGGGGAAATGCAAATCCTAGGTGTTTGTCTGAGCTAATTTTGTTAACTTTTTGTTTGTAGCTTATCTGAGTTTCTGTCTTGATCCAGTATTTCTGAATGTTTAGTTTAGTCTAGTTTAGTTTTATTGGATTTCTATGCTGCCCCATCTCCCGAAGGACTCGGGGAGGCATACAATCATAAAAACAATATAAATATAAATACTATACAATTTTAAAAAGAGATTAAACATGAAACCCAATAATCTGAATTAAAATAACACTATTCAATTAAAACCCCCATCCCCCTCCTCAGTCCAGGTCAGCAAGTTGGAACAACCATGTTTTCAGATCCCACTGGAAGGACCGGAGGTCGGGAGCCACCCAAAGCTCCAGGGGCAGCTGGTTCCATAGGGTGGGTGCTCCCACAGAGAAAGCCTTACCCCTTGGGATCTCCAGCCGACATTGTCTGGCCGACGGCACCCCAAGGAGGCCCTGTCTGTGAGAGCGCACGGGACATTGGGAAGCCGTTATTGGCAGCAGGGTCTCCCTCAAGTATCCCGGTCCTAAGCCATGCAGGGCTTTATAGGTCAACATCAGCACCTTGAATCTCACCCGTAGGGCAACCGGTAACCAATGCAGCACGTGCAGGAGGGGTGTAACATGGGAGTATCGGAATACTCCCATCACAACCCGTGCTGCTGCATTCTGCACCAGTTGAAGCCTCCAGGTGGTCCTCAAGGGCAGCCCCACATAGAGAGCATTACAGTAGTCCAGCCGGGAAGTGACGAGCACATGAGTGGGCATCTCGATCCAGATAGGGGCGCAACTGACACACCAGGCGAACCTGGGCGAATGCCCCCCTGGCCACGGCTCCCACCTGCTCCTCCAAACTGAGCCGTGCATCCAGGAGGACACCCAAGTTGCGAGCCCTATCTATGGGGGGCAACACCTCTCCCCCCATAGCCAAAGATGGAATATCCTGGATTACTTGAGATGCCAGTACAAACAGCCACTCGGTCTTGGCCATGTTGAGCTGGAGCCTGTTCCTCCCCATTATCCAATGGATTATCAAATCTGCATTTCTAAATGCTGGCCTCCTCAGTTCTGCTTGGGACAGGCAAACTGGGGCTGGTTTCTGCCTCTTTTAAGGTTTTTTTTTTTCATTTTTCCTTTAGGGGAAATATTCTATCCTGTCTTTTTAATATCCCCCAAAATATTTCATTCTTCTGGGTGGGGCTTTCCCACAGTAGTATGGTTGTTATACTCCAAAGCAGTATTTCTCAACCTAACCATTTTTAAGATTTGTGGACTTCAATTCTCTGAATTTTAGCCAGACATTTTAGTCAATCACACTGAGAAACACGGTTCCAAAATCTTTTCCTACTGATTAGAAGAATTTTTTGGTCAATGTCTGGAATACGCTACCTGACTCTGTGGTTTCTTCCCCAAACCCTAAAAACTTTAACCTTAAACTGTCTACTATTGACCTCACCCCTTTCCTAACAGGTCTGTAGGGGGCATGCATAGGCGCACCAACATGCCTACCATCCCTGTCCTAGTGTTTCTTTTATTGTTTCTTTTATTTTTCTTATATGTATTCATTTCATGTATTCATAACTATGTTTACCCTTATACTTATTATCTTGTAAGTGATTGACAAATCAAATAAATAAATAAATAAATAAATAAAGAATGCTTCTGACCTGAGAAGCATTCCTTCTTCATGTTAGCCAAGAAAAGATCGGCCTTTCCTGAAATGGTAGAAATTTTATTTTTAAAATCAGGCGTACTGTTTATGAATAAGTAATTTTCTTCAGCTTATCTATTTTTCAGCAAAGCTCCTAAAGTATTTCATTCCTAAGAAGGGAAACTGGTTTTTGAAAGGAGTGTAACTTTATAATTTTTTTTCATAGTTTCTTTCCATCATGTCTAACAGTTAAACCATCTCCTGAAATGGAAGGCCCAGCTATGCTTTAGGTAGGCCAAGGGGAGAGAGCAGTGCTACATTTAAGTGCAGTTTGATTCCTCTTTGTATCTGTCACTCAGAACAGGGACCCCAACCCCTGGTCCATGGACTGACACCAGTCCAAGGCATGCCAGCAACCAGACTGCACAAACAAGTGAAGCCCCATCCGTGGGATGCAGGCAGCTTGCAAAACCATGCCCCCTCCTGTTATGGAAAGACTTTTGTCCATGGAACCGGTCTTTGTTGCCCAAAAGGTTGGGGGCCACCAACTTTGAAGAAATAAATGCTTCTCATTGGCTGACTCATGCCTGTCATCATGACTCAAAAAGAAACAAAAAGTGAACATAGTCCTTAGGTATTCTCCTTGCAGGTAGGATGCAATATATTCATGGTTTATCCATTGTCATCATTTTTTTGATTGCTCTTGGCCAATCGCATGATGTTTCCTTGGAGGGCTGAGAGGGAGCCCCCTTGTGGAGTACTGGAGTACTGTGAAGCCATTACCATGGCAAGTCCACTGTGCTGTACAGTAGAAGTCATTTTAAGGCACACACGTTGTGGCTTAGAGGTTAAAGACGCTGAGCTTGTCAACTGGAAAGCTGAAAGCCTGAGTTTGACACCCGAGTGCTGCATGACTGGGCAAGCTCCCATTCTTGCCCCAGCTCCTGCCTACCTAGCAGTTTGAAAGCATGCAAATGCAAGTAGGTAAATAGGTACCATTTCTGTAAGAGGTCCATGCGCCTTAGCATATAGTCATGCTAGCCACATAACCACAGAAATGTTTTTGGAGAATGCTAGCTACCTCAGCTAAGAAATGAATATAAGTACCACCCCACAGAGTTGGAAACAACCGGTCAAGGGAAATCTTTACCTTTATTTTACCACCATCTATGGATCATTCGTGTAATTTCTTGTCTTTCTTAAATTATTTCATTGGCATTATGCTTCTAACACAGGACTTTTAGTAAGGAAAAATATCCTATCAGCAAGTGCTTTGTGACACTGGAACTCTTTAGCAGGATAGGTGATGGGCTACCCTTCCCTATATGAATTCAAGGCTGGACAACTGGACAAGCAGGGAACTCAGCTCAGTCTGCATTGCCATATAGTTCCATAACTGCTTGTCATGCATAAGATGAACTGGACTGTGAATTTCACAATTTTATGTAATAATAAAAGCCAATTTTCAAGGTTTGAGGATGCGCTGTGGCTTTTGCTGCCGGTACAATAACTACCTCTCTGAAAATTCCATATTTTTGTGAGTTTCAGGATTCAGTGACATGGAGCAGGGGGGGAGTTTAAAAAATATTTATAATTGGTTGTTTAAGACAATTCATACTACTGTTTATCATGAAGGGCAAGGGAAATAAAGGTTCTTTTGTAATTTCTATTTGATTCAAGGAATTTGAAGATAAGAGCTTCCCATACTATTTTTCTTTAAATATTTTTCTTTAAATTTGCTTTTAGTATGTTATGTAGTACAGATATCTTGCACCATGTTTTAAGTTATTCATGGAAACCTTACTTCTTAATGTACAAATGGTTCTTCTTGGAACGATTGGGACTAATGTGGAAGTAAATCTCCTAAGGAGTGAAGTGCAAATTTTATAAAACATCAGATCGTGAAGAAAAAAAAAGATGAACCAACATACAATACCTACATTAGACAGTTCTACATCAACTTACTATATAATTACTATTCTGGAAATGTCAAATCTGAATGCAATGTCTATAAATTACTTGGTTCCAGCATCAGAGAAAAACAATGCAGCGAAGTTGAGCAGAATTTTTAAATGGCATTTCTTTCTTTCTTTCTTTCCTTCTGTCTCTCTCCTCCACCTCCCCCCACGTCTTTTCCTCTCTCTGTGTGTTTTAATTAGCAACACAATGTACTGCAATTGAAAGACTTATTATTCAATGCTTGGGCAGAGAGGTATCATAATCTCTCTTCGTCCAAATGCAACATGCTGCCTTTGTGACTGCTGACATTAATTATTGAGAAAGAGTTCCGAAATAGCGCGTGTGTTCAGAGCCTTTGCCTGTAACATAAGATAGAGATGCAAGAAAGATTTGCGGGCAGTGATGTACCTGTAGCATTTCTGCTTTTGTATGCCTGAACTGCTGTGAGATGTAACAAAAAGAGAAAAGAAACCTTTTTTGTACATGAAATCATGGAAATATGAGTCGTCAAGCTTACTTTTATCGTGTCCCTCCACAGGAACTGCATCGAAGGACACAACTTCAGCCTGAGCCAGCAAAGACAAAAGCTCTTCAAACAGTCATAGAGATGAAGGTATGGATGCTTTCCCATGTTTATTCCATGTAAGGCAATGGCCCCGGCGGGTGCTTGTTGGATGGATCATGGAATTGTCCCTTGCTTTTATTGTACGGAATACATGGATTTGTGCAATATGTGTGTGTGTCATGTTGCAATCACACCATTTGTTTCCCAGAGAGTGTCAATCCAATTTGTCAAACTCTAAAATGTCTCATATACAATACATGTGACAAATATCCAAAATACTTGGCTGGGAGAAACAGGGTTTCTTTAAAGAGATCTTTTTAACATTTTATAGTCTTTCCCCAATAAATGCAATTTTCCCATTCTGCTTGATAGATGTAGCTGTTTTTCTGAACAACTTGCTTTTGATACATTGTTAGAAAATATTTTGCAGATTTTTTAAAAAGAAGGTAGCAGTTTTCTTTATATTAACCATTTCTTTTGTCATTTTAAACGGTACCAAAGCAAGTAAATTATTCTCCATTCTATATTATATTCACCTTTGTTATCCTGAATATAGCCTATGCTGTTTCATTTCATCCATAGATTATGGAACAAGTTACCCCAAGTTTAGGTAAATGGATATTGAATAAGATTGCAACTTTCAGGTCTGATCACATGACAGTAAGTTGTATGTTGATTTCAGTAATGATATCCCTGCCTACTTCTGTTAATCATCACAAAGGGGTTTGTGATTGAATAGGTGCTATTGTCATATAGGTCATGAAAATAATGGCCTGTAGTATGATTTGCAGAACAGCAATATATTGTTTCTTTTAAAAAATGTTTTTTCATTGAAGAATTTTATGCAACATTAGTTTCTACAATAATGAAAGTGACCATTTTTAAGAAAAAGAGACAAGAACAAAGAAAAATGACTCAAGAAAAGAAAAAGAGAAAAAAAGAAACTTCCAACCCTCTTTAAAGCAGTTAAAAATAAATTTATCTCCTGTCCTCATTCTTTAAGATTATATCCTGATTCCATTCTTTCCATATTTTATGCTTTTTAGTCATAAAATCCATAAATCACCAGTTCATTTTTTCCATTTTCAGCAAAAACAACAACAAAAAAACCATAAAGAGTTTTCAGTTACTGATAATTCCTTTTGCCTAGTCAAACAAGTCAGTTTTGCCATTCCTGAAAATTCTGCCAACTTTCCTCCATTATAGTATGTCTAAATCTTTCCATCTTGCTCCATTATGATTTATAAAAATAATCTTCTAAGTGTCTTTTCTATCCATAAGTCCCAACAGCATTATTTTGTTATAGTGGTACCTTGGTACTCAACTGCTTTGAAATTCATCAGATTTGGTATTCAACCCATTTTGATGTGAAAATTTTGTCCCGGTACTTATTGTTTGTTTAGTATTCAATGTACAAGCTAGAACTTGTCGGTGTTGGCAGTGGTGGGATTCAAAAATATTTACTACCGGTTCTGTGAGCATGGCTTGTTGGGCGTGGCAGGGGAAGGATACTGTAAAATCTCCATTCCCACCCAGAGGTGGTATTCAGCAGGTTCTGACCAGTCCTGGAGAACCGGTAGTGAAAATTTTGAGTAGTTTGGAGAACCGGCAAATACCCCTGTGACTGGTCCCACCCCCATCTATTCTCTGCCTCCTGAGTCCCAACTGATCGGCTGGGTCTTCTTTGGTTGCCCTGCACAGGAGAACGGAGCTGGAAAGAGGGTTGGATTTGATTTGATTTATTTGGATTTATATGCCGCCCCATCTCCGGAGGGACTCGGGGTGGCTCACACAAAAATATAACATACATACAAATATTTTAAAAAGTATTAATCCAATCCAAATAACCAATAAAATTCCACGCTAAAATGTCCAATTAAAACCCCCAGCCTCCCTCAATCTAGGCCAGCCTGTGAAAACACCCAGGTCTTTAGATCACGGCGGAAAGAACGCAGGTCGGGAGCCAACCGTAACCCCAGGGGCAGATGGTTCCACAGGGTGAGCACTCCCACATAGAAGGCCCTACCCCGGGGAGCCACCAACCGACATTGTGGGGTGGGGAGGGAATGGGGATTTTGCAGTATCCTTCCCCTGCCATGCCCACCAAGCCACACCCACCAAACCATGGCATGCCCACCAAGCCACACCCACAGAACTGGTAGCAAAATTTTTTGAATCCTATCACTGTTTCCTCCCCAATCCTAGGGGAAGGTTACTACAAAATCCCATTCCCTCCCCACCCCACTAACCTGAATTCCAGCTCTGTTCTCCTGTGCAGGGCAACAAAAGAAGACCCAGCTGATCAGCTGGGACTTGGGAGGCAGAGAAGAGATGGGGTGGGGCCAGTCAGAGGTAGTATTTGCTGGTTCTCTGAGCTACTCCAAATTTCCACTACCGATTCTCCAGAACTGGTCAGAACCTGCTGAATACCACCTCTGGGTGTTGGGTGCCTTGTGACTCACTACATTCCTAATGGGAAATATTTGTTTGCTCCCCTTCATTTTTGGTTCACATCACGTTTCTAGGAACCAATTAATGATGAGTAACAAGGTACTATTGTACCTGAAATCTGGTTCTGTTCTGTAACCCTATAATAAAAGTAATTTTAGCATTCATAACTTTGGTATCCGAGTTTGGTCTACCTTAAAGGAAGACATTGGATGAAGATGCAGCTTCTCTTGTTGCCACCTCAGGATAGTTAGGAGTGGATTGGAATTTCCACTCTTTCTTCTCCTTAGTCTCTGTTTTATTTGCTATCTTTATTAGCAATCAGACAAACAAATTCCTTCCCCAACACACTAATAGCTACTGCTTCAGTTACTGCTTTTTGTCACCACCCACATGCACTTCCTCATGCACTTCTTAGTTGCTTTATCCCTCTCTCTCTTTACCTCTGGTTGGGGAGATTGACTATCCTCCTTGGGCTGGTCATATCTCAGAAGACTTAGTTTCCTTGGCATATATAGTTTGATAGGCTGTCTGACTTATTTAACTCATTTCCCATTCTTCTTATTTCCTGCTTACTTATAATTCCATTCCTATTTACAGCTTTTATTTCTCTTTTCCAGACTTTAGAATGACAGTTTACAGGCTTGCTTTCCTTCCCTCTCCATTTCCTTTCTTCCTGCAAGATTATCTCTAGTACTTCTTTCTCTTCTCCTCTGCTTACCCAGCCATTTCTCCAGATTTTTCATACTTGCCTGGACTGAATTTCTTCCCTGATGTTTATCTCATTGAGTCCATCCAGTTAGATCAATGGGAAAAACACAAAAACACAGATAATCTTTATGAGAATCGGATCTCCCCTCTTTGATCTTGAGTAGTCCTGTTCCTCAGAGGATTTAAAAGCCAGTTGTATAACTCCATGTTAACAATAAGAATAGAATGCTTAAATCAAAGCAAAACATTACTGAATAAGAACCTCAATGAAATGATATATAAATTCACAAATATACAGTAAAATCACATACAGTATATAAAGCAGGGCATCTGATCCAGTTTCACTTGCACTTCCAGAAAGCTAATTTGCAAGAACATAAATAGTCTTTAGAAAGGCTATTTCATCTGCCATCTGTCTTCTACATAGAATACCTACCTACCCATCTACTTACCTGTCAATCATCTAAACCTAACATGAGCTAGGAGTCTTAAGCTCATTCTGATTTCTACCGTAGTCATACTTCAAATGTTACCAAATGAAAAGTTTAATATCTACACAAAATAACTGTATAGACTTTGCTCATATGCTCATGGATTTAGGAGTCACAGCCCATGCTTGACAACTTCCATTATTACAAACATTCCTATTAGAGTACAATTTGTGCAGGCAGGAAAAAACCCAAGTCTACAATTCACTGATAATCACTTTCAACACATTTATTTATTTATTTATTGTTTGGACTTGTATGCCGCCCAATCTCCCGAAGGACTCAGGGCAGCTCACATCATAAAAACACACAATACAAAAATTTAAAATTATTTAAAAGTTATTAAACCCAAGCCAAACAATATCTAAAACCCACAGAAGACACTAATTTTTTTTAAAATTACATTTATAACATCTAAAAACATCTAAACCCTCCCCCCTCAGTCCAGGCTGGCTTGTTTGAATAGCCACGTCTTCAGGCCACGGCAGAAGGAATGGAGGTCAGGGGCCAACCGTAGCTCCAGGGGCAACTGATTCCACAGGGTGGGCACTCCCACAGAGAAGGCCCTACCCCTGGGGGTTGCCAGCCGACATTGTCTGGCCGACGGCACCCCAAGGAAGCCCTATCTGTGGGAGCGCACAGGGAGATGGGCACTCGATGCTGGCAAGAGACGTTTTCACAAGTACCCTGGCCCCAAGCCATGTAGGGCTTTATAGGTAAGTAGCAGCACCTTGAATCTCACCTGGAGGGCAACCAGCAACCAATGCAGTTCACATAGGAGGGGTGTAATATGGGAGTATTGAGATACTCCCATCACAACCCACGCAGCTGCATTCTGCACCAGTTGAAGACTCTGTGTGGTCCGCAAGGGCAGCCCCATATAGAGAGCATTGCAGTAGTCAACTCGGGAAGTAACAAGCGCATGAGTAACCATACGCAAGGCATCTTGGTCCAGATAGGGCGCAACTGGCACACCAGGTGAACCTGGGCAAATGCCCCCCTGGTCACTGCTCCCACCTGCTCCTCCAAACTGAGCCATGTATCCAGGAGGACACCCAAGTTGTGCACCCTATCCATATGGGGCAACACCTCTCCCCCCATGCCTAACGATGGAACATCCTGGATCATCCAAGATGCCGGTACACACAGCCAGTCGGTCTTGGCTGGGTTGAGCCAGATCCTGTTCCTCCCCATCCAGATCCGTACCGCTTCCAGGCAACAAGACATCACGGTGAGGGCATCGCTGAGTTGGTTTGGGTGGAGATAAAAATCTGGGTATCATCAGCATACTGATGATACCTCACCCCAAAACCACGGATGATCTCACCCAGCAGCTTCATTTAGATGTTGAACAGGAGGGGAGAGAGGACCGACCCCTGGGGAACCCTGCA
Organism: Naja naja; assembly: GCA_009733165.1. Lineage (NCBI taxonomy): Eukaryota > Metazoa > Chordata > Lepidosauria > Squamata > Elapidae > Naja > Naja naja. The sequence continues at coordinate 69,364,707 of CM019149.1, forward strand.
AGTGAGAGGCCTTGGGATCAACCTCTGCCCTCCTGCCAACACTGATTGCGAGCAACTCGAGAGGTAGGAGGAGAACCACCGCAAAACAGTGCCTCCCACCCCCAAGCCCCTGAGGCATCGCAATAAGATACCATGGTCGATGGTATCAAAAGCCGCTGAGAGATCTAATAAGACTAGGACAGAGGAATATCCCCTGTCATGAGCCCTCCAGAGATCATCCATCAGCGCGACCAATGCTGTCTCCGTGCTGTACCCTGACCTGAAACCCGATTGGTATGGATCTAGGTAATCAGCTTCCTCCAGGAACCCCAGAAGCTGACAATCCACCACGCTCTCAACAATCTTCATCACAAAGCGAAGACAGGATGAAAGTTATTCAAAATGGCTGGGTCCAAGGCAGGCTTCTTAAGGAGGGGCCTTACCACCGCCTCCTTCAAAGTGGCAGGGAAGGATCCCTCACTCAACTAAGTGTTGACCACTGCCTGGAGCCAGCCTCGTGTAACCTTCTGGGCGGCATAGACCAGCCAGAAGGGACACGGGTCCAATAAACACATGGTGGAACTCAGCCTCCGCATGATCCTGTCCACTTCATCTGGAGTCACAGGCTCAAATTCATCCCAGATAGTATCCACAAGACCCGACGTTACTCCCTCGTCAGACTCTAGCCAGTCGGGGTCCAGACCGGCCCGGATCTGAGCGATCTTGTCCAGCAGATGCTGACTAAATTCCTCGGCCTGCCCTTGCAAAGGATCCTCCCTCGCCCCCTGATTAAGGAGGAAATGGGTGACCCTAAACAGGGCGGCCGGGCGATTCTCTGCAGATGCAATGAGAGCAGAGAAGTAAGCATACTTTGCCACTCCCATCGCTGCCAGATAAGTCCTCATGAAGGATCTTAACTGGGATTGGTCAGATTCAGACCGACTGGATCTCCAACTGCTCTCTAGGTCCCTCCTCTGGTGCTTCATCTCCCGGAGCTCCACAGAAAACCATGAAGCTAACCAAGATCTGCATTGGGTCAGGGGCCGCAAAGGGACAACCCGGTCAAGGGCCTCTGAGGCAACTCATTGCCAGGCATCCACCAGGGCCTCAGCCGAGCTGTGGGTAAGGGAGGCAGGAAGCAACCCAAGCACCGTCTGAAACCCCTCTGGGTCCATCAGACGCCTGGGATGGAACCACTTGGTCGCTTCCGTATCCCAGCGATGTGGGGTGACATGCTGGAAGACCAGCCAAAGGAGGATCGGTCCATGACAGGGGTTGGCTGGTTGGTGATCCCCCTCCCAGATCATTACACCACTGTCCAGAGATAAAAACCAGGTCAAGTGTGTGCCCCCCTCCATAGTCGGGCCCTGAATTATTTGGCTCAGGTCCATAGCTGTCATGGAAGCTATGAACTTCCACTCCATACTCGACATCCCACCCAGAGAGGGGAGGTTGAAATCCCCCAGAACCATAAGCCTGGGGAACTCAACAGCCACTCCCAAGCAGCTCGGGCAGGGCCATTGTCACGCAGCTGGGAGAAAGGTATGTGAGCAACAGACCCAACTGACCCCCAGGGCCCAACCTCAGGAGGAGCGACTCACACTGGCAATCTGCGGGACAGTGACCTCCCTCAGACAAAGGATCTCTCTAATAACAACCGCCACCCCACTGCCCCTACCCTGGGCTTGAGGTTGGTGTAGCACCTGGAAACTTGGAGGGCATAACTCACACAGGGGGACTCCTCCCTCTGACCCCAACCAGGTCTCTGTGATGCAAGCCAGGTCCGCATCTTCCTCCTCAATCAATTCATTGATGAGGGGAGCTTCATTTACCATGGACCTGGCATTCACATAAACCAATCTGAGCCCAGAGACCTGATCTCCCGTACCCCTGGGGAAGTGGTCAGAAACAGGAGCATCGGAGCATGCCACTGCAGATAGTGGGGGCACACTCCCAAGCTCCGATATGGCCCTCCGCTTCTCCATCTCCTGCCATTCCCAATTGCCATGGGAATCTTAATCCCCATCCTTTCTCCTAGAGCCCCGAGGCCCCCCCCCCTCCCCCCACCATGACCCACTCCCGACCTGGACGGCAATTGAACATGATTTGATGGAACCCCCCCAGTTCCTGCCCGAACCTACACCCCTCCTCCCTCCCTAACCCTTTTAAAAATTTAATTAAAAAATTACATAAATGATCCTTACCACCCCTTATCCCATTAAAACCCCTTTTTGCGCCATGCCATATACAATGCACATATACCTTGCAAATTTCTAATGGATTTGTAACTGATGGGTTTTTTATCTTGAAGTTAATGGGACTTCACATACATATATAAGTGTACATATATGTGACTGTACGAAATGAGTACTTGTATGTTGCATGTACCTTTCTCTCTGAGAATATATATTTGTACACATGCTTTATTGAGATTCACTAGAACATAGATTAACAAGCTGTGCAAGCATAAGCACCAAGCAGTGCTTTCCTGCTGCTACTTTATTCTTAAATGGCAAAACTAAATTTCTACAACATAGTTAATAGTTCACTTGAACCATGTTCAACAGTTAATTGAAGCATGAGAATGGGCACTGAATGTAAAATAAGAGACAGATGCACATGCAACTGTTATTAACAAAGAGTTCAAAAGCAAAAGAGTAGAGAAATAGGAAATAAAATAGAAGGAGAAATTACTCCATAAATACAGGTAGTCCTCGATTTACAACCACCATTAACCCCAACATTTCTATTGTTAAGTGAGACATTTGTTAAGTGAGTTTGTCCCTTTTTATGACTTTTCTTGTCATAGTTGTTAAGTGATTCACTGCATTCATTGTTAAGTTAGTAAGCGGTTGTTAAGTGAATCTGGCTTTTCCATTGACTTTGTTCATCAGAAGGTTGCAAAAAGTGATCATCTGACCCCAGGAACTGCAACCATCATAAATGTGAATCAGTTGTCAAGCATCTGAAGTTTGATCATGACCATGGGGATGCTGCAAAGGTCATAACTGTGAAAACGGGCATCAGCCACTTTTTTTCAGTGCCATGGTAACTTTGAAAGGTCACTAAATCAACTGTTGTAAGTCGAGGACTACCTGTATATCCCTTTATCGGCCTCCATTTATCTTCCTCCCATTTTTCTCTCTTCTGTACATGCTCATTAGGCATACAGTGCAATATGATCAGGTACATCTGAATAAAATGATTGGGGTAACTCTACCTTTTCAGTGTTGATCTCGGATATCAATGCACATTCTGGCTGAAGAACCATCACTTCTAAATCCGTGACCGCATGCAAGCTACAGCAAAGTCTTAACAGGATATGTTGCATTGTTATCAAACACTTCATTTTCATTTTGGTGCCTCTCTGAGGCCCAGGTAGAGAGGAAGTGAGGTAAGGTAAGAGTTGTATGCTATTTACACAGTCAGGGAAACTTTGTAGTTTCATTTTAAGAATGTATTATACCCTTTCTAATGGAAAAATAAAATAAAAACTAGCAATTTAAAAACAGAGTTTCATATTCCAGGGCAGGAAGTAAGCATATCTAAAATTCTTAAGTGAATGAATTGTTTTGTGGTTTACCCCTTGCTTCTTGCAGACACAACCATCTTTATGTATTGATCCTGCTGTGGCATTTCAGGTATGTTACAGCACTGCTGCTGAAATCTGAGTGTGTAGTGTGCAGTGCATAGCTTTTCCTTTGTATTAGACTCTTCTATCTCTAATTTTACATTAATTTCTCGTCGTCTCACAGTTGCAATGTGAACATATTTACTTAGAAGAGGAATTTGGTGTGAAAATATATAATTTCACCTGATTGGGACAGCTGTATGTGGTGTGCATAAAATTTGGGGAATAGATGATACAGTTGCCCTCAGTATGAAATGGCTCAAATACAACTAGAATAAAATAAAATATACGTGCCAATGAAAATATGGGGCAACTTATAAGAAGTACAATTTTACAACTTGCCAACTACACAAAAATATATTATCTTAAGGTTTTCTTAAAACAACACGAATCTCCCAGCACCCACTGAACTTTCCTGAACTTTCACAATTTTCCCTGGTCCCTTGTTTCATCAAATGTGGATACCCATCACCATGTATGATTCAGTCTAAATGTCAATGGTAATTTGCTCCAAGCTCCTCCTGTACAAAATTCATAAACTTTACTTGGCCTATATGTGGCCTATACAAGCAGGGATTCACCTGATTTCTAAGAGAATATCTGCAGGTCCTGCTCTTGTCAACATGTTTAGCTTTATCTCATGACATCTTTAAATTGAATTGATCTTCATCCAATATAATTTAATGTTATATACTTCAGCAAGTCTTCTGTGTAGGTTAGAATAAAAAAAAAACTATTTTAAATCTTTACTGCTGAGAAAGCAATCCCACTCCTTCATTTCTGCAAAATAAGAAATCTTTCTGTGAGGGAAATGGGCGATTTCAAAATTTGACAAACAAACAAACAAACAAAACCTGGCGGGCATCTTATTTATTTATTTATTTATTTATTTATTTATTTATTTATTTGATTTGATTTGTCAATAGCTTACAAGATAATACGTATAAGTATAAACAAGAGAAAGAATACAGGAAATGGGTATGAATAAATGGGGACAATAGGACAGGCATGGTAGGCACAATTGTGCACTTATGCAGGCCCCTTACAGATCTCTTAGGAATGGGGTGAGGTCAATAGTGGATAGTTTGAGGATCTTAGCTTTCATATAAGAAAGCTTTCTATAAGAAGTTACTAGCAGTGGTGTCCTTCTCATGGATATTATAATAATATAATATGATATGATAAGATATGATATGATATAATATATGATATGATATAATATAATATATAATATAAACTTCAAATCTGTTTCATGTGAGATTTTCCTTTAGTGTCCCTTTTTGTGAATGCTTTGCATGCTTTTTGCTCTCTTACAATATCAAACTTTACTATCTAAAGCTTACGGAAGTTTTTCCTATGCCTGTTGTTTTAAAGAAACCAGAGGCTTACAGTCCTACTTTTGAAGATCACTAGATTAGAAGCAATGCTGTGGAATATGGGTTAGAAGCTACATTTCTACAACAATTAATGATCTCAAGATTGCTTCCTCAATTTTTAAAATTACTATTATTATTTCTTAAAAACAACACAATTACCCCAAAATTCAAACCCCAGAAAAATGTAAATAAGGTATTGCAGCACTATGTCAGTCATATTTCATGTTCTTTAAACAAATACAATTTACTTGGCCTATATGTGGCCTATCATTCACCTGATTTCTAAGAGAATATCTGCATCCTGCTCTTGTCAAATTTAGCTTTATCTCATGACATCTTTAAAAATTGAATAATATAATTTAACATATACTTCAGCAACTTCTGTGATTGAAAAAAAAACTATTTTAAATCTTTACTGCTGAGAAAGCAATCCCACCCTTGATTTCTGCTAAGACTCTGTGAGGGAAATGGGCGATTTCAAAATTTACAAACAAACAAACAAACAAAACCTGGCGGGCATATTTATTTATTTATTTATTTAATTTGATTTGTCAATAGCTTACAAGATAATACGTTAAGTATAAACAAGAGAAAGAATACAGGAAATGGGATGAATAAATGGGGACAATAGGACAGGCATGGTAGGCACAATTGTGCACTTATGCAGGCCCTTACAGATCTCTTGGAATGGGGTGAGGTCAATAGTGGATAGTTTGAGGATCTTAGCTTTCATATAAGAAAGCTTTCTATAATTAGCAGTGGTGCTTCTCATGGATATTATAATAATATAATATTGATATGATATGATATGATATAATATATGATATGATATAATATAATATATAATATAAACTTCAAATCTGTTTCATGTGAGATTTTCCTTTAGTGTCCCTTTGTGAATGCTTTGCATGCTTTTTGCTCTCTACAATATCAAACTTTACTATCTAAAGCTTCGGTACTATTCTTCCTGAATGTTTTAAATCCTTATGCCTGTTTTAGAAGCTTGAAAAAACCAGAGGCTTACAGTCCTACTTTTGAAGATCATTAGATTTAGAAGCAATGCTGTGGAAGATCCAGTGAGGCTACATTTCTACAACAATTAATGATCTCAAGATTGCTTCCTCAATAAAATTACTTTATTATTGTCCATTAAAAGCTACTTGCAATTCAGAATTACACACAGACACCCCAAAATTACACCCCAGAATTACACCCCAGAAAAATGTAAATAAGGTATTCAGCACTATATCAGTCATATTTCATGTTCTTAAACAAATACAATATTACCTTAAAGGCTATAGATTTGGCTGCTATCATCTATAAATAAAGATTATATAATTATAAAGTTATATTGCTAAAACAAACAAAATAATAATCTAAAAACATACACAGAAAAAACTGTGATTAAGGATATGGTTAATTGATATGGCAATACCAGGGATAATAAGAATAGAAAACAAAAATTGGAGATCACACAGTATCACAAAGATCTCAAAGTTTTAAAGCTGAACACTAAAATAGAAAAATTATGGCCTAAACCTGCCTTGGTGGTCCCAGTGGTTTTAGTACATTGGGTGCCATATCAAAAAAATATTGGACAGTGCTTAGAACATCTGTGCATTGACACAATTTTATTTTTTCAATTGCAAACACTGCTTGGGTTCATACATTTTCTATGTATGATGTATTATGAGGTCCTAGATGTTAAATTCTTGGAAGAATTTAATGCTTATGAAGGGCAAATCCAGCTAAAGAATTGGCAGCGGTGACTTCACATTGTTGTGAACAGAAAACAATAATAAAATTTCCATCTGTCAATTATAAAAGATCACACTGCTTGAATCTGCAATTATATTATGCCAATACATTTGCACTTCCTGGGTTCCTAGGGAAGAGCTCAATGTGTCTGAAGGCCAACACCAGCTAAACAATTGGCAGCTGTGATTTCACATTATTGTGTATACAATAATAAAATAAAGCCTATCAGGTCACTTAGAACATCTGTTCAAATGTTTTGTATGGGACAATTGTCTGCTGGGTCATAGGATCCAGATATGGTTTTGAGATGGGTTCAAGAAGATGCTACCATGTATATTAATTAACTAATGTATTCAGTTTATTACATCATTTAATTGAAATAACTCAAAGCAGCATACAATAGGTTGGAAAAAAATCATAATCTTCCTCCAATGTATTCATAGTGTATGTTCAGCATGTTCCAGGTAGTAAGTACATAACTCTGATAGAATCAAGTTATTCCATAGTTTTTGAGTTTCTCCAAAATAAATTTCTCTGAATAAATCATTGTCAATTTTAAATACTCTGAAGCCTCAGCAGAATGCCTTTTCCTTTTGTTAACAATGAGTTAGATTCAAAGTTGCACATGCAAAAATCTGCTTGCACATAGAATCTTCTTGCTGTGAATGTAATAGTAGAACTATGTGGAGCATCTGGAGTAGCAGACGGGATGCATGGCTCTGTGACACAAATTGGGGTAAACTGGCTATTGCCTAAATAGGGGAAATGTAAAACTACATATGGATACCAAATATGAGATGGTGGAAGAAAACTTATTTAAATAAAAGACTTGTATTTTTTAATATTCCTGGTTATATATTAACTGATGCAAATGCCACTTACAGTAAAACTTCCAAAGCCCTTTAAATGTAGAGGCTTCTAAGAAATTTGGACTGTATTTAAATGCAGAGACATTATGTGCTTTCAGGACTCAGTTAGCATAAGAAAAGATAGTGTAATTTCCTATTCCTGGTTTGGCATCCTAACATCTACTGCCCTCCAGAAAGTCTCTCTATAATAGGGGTGTCAAACTCGATTTCATTGAGGGTCACCTCAGGGTTGTGTTTGACCTAGAGGGGGGTGAGTGTAGGTATGGCCAGGGTGGGTGTGGCCAGCTCAATGTTGGAGACGACTGTGGTGGCCTGAGCACTCTGCCAGCAAAAATGGGCTCCTGAGCTCCAATTTTAGCTGAGATTGTCTCCTGCAAACCTCTGCCAGCAAAAGCAGAGCTTGGGAGGGCCACATATGGCTGGTCCTTTACTGTTTACAGGGCAGCCCCGCTGTGATGATGTACAGATGGTATCATCTGTGATGACCCATAGTCCCTCAAAATAACCCAAACCCAAAACATGAATTAAAGTCCGGCAATGCCTTCAACTTAACTGTTTTATTAGTCACAGTTTAAAGTCCCAAAAGTAAATAATGAGGCAAAAGGAAAACAAGAACAAACCGTCTCGGTGAGAGTTCCGAAGCAAACCAAGGTATGTAATTATACGTTCCAAACAGATAATCGAGGAAAGTACTTGGGAAGAACTTGGGAAGAACTCCAACAAAGATAAACCTCCTTCAAAAGCTGAGCACACTGGGTTGCATCCCAAAAATTGCTGAGCACACTGGGTTGCATCCCAAAAATTGTAAGCCGCCCTGAGTCTCTGGATAAGGGCGGCATATAAATGTAATTAAAAAAAAAAGAAACACTAACTTTGACTCCAGCAATTCTGACTGCTCAGTTACACACTTATATACATAGCTCCCAGCTGTAAGCCCTGAGGAGGATCATGGCCCTCTCCTCCTGAGGAGACCACACTTTTCCCTGATCCTCTCCTCCCTGTGTGCCCTGGGATGGATAGGAGATGGGCCTGGATCCTCCTCTGATCGCTCAGCTGTCCTCTGCCCTTCCCCAGTCTCTTCCACCACCTCTGGAGCCACACTCCCACTCCCTGTTGGCTGTTCCTCCTCTTCCTCGGAGTCAGTCTCCACCAGGGGCATGACACTGCAAGCCAGATCTAAGCACCCTATGGGCTGGATCTGGCCCATGTGCTTGAGTTTGACACCTCTGCTCTAGAAGATGCAGGTCTTGCAAGTGTGCTACAAAGAGGAGAGAAAGTTATATGATGCAGCATATCATTTTGGATCCTAAGAAAACATTGAAGCCCATAGAGCCCATAGAATAACTCTTTGGAAAAGCATTTCCTTTTCTTAAATAATGAAGTAGAGAACTGATGAAAATATTTTTTTTTCAAAATAGCTTTATCCAGGAAATGGCAAGGAAGAAATGATTTCTTCCAGCCCAGTGAAATAAAGTTGAATGGATTTTGTATTCAATTTCTCAGATGTATTCTTTGACCCAAAAGCCATGGAATTCCCAAATGATCCAGTAATCCTAATACTAACTAGAGCTAGCCCTACTGAGCATCCAAGATCAGCCACTGCTGGGAAGTCTTTGAAATAAAAGTCTGACAGACGCAAAGATATAGCTATAGGAATTTTAGAAAAAGTTGAAACTGCTATGTTTTTATCAGTTGTTTCAGTACTCAGTATGTTTAAAGAAACCTTCAAATGAGTCTCAAACATAGTGTCAGCAGTTTTGGTTTTAGAATAGAATAGAATAGAATTCTTTATTGGCCAAATGTGGACACACAAGGAATTTGTCTTGGTGCATAAGCCCTCCATGTACATAAAAGAAAAGATACATTCATCAAGAGTCAAAAATCATAAGGCACAACACTTAATAATAGTCATAGGGTACAATAAACAATCCAACCACACTAGGAAACAGTCAATAAAAATCATTAGGATACAAGCAACAAAGTTACAGTCATACAGTCGTAAGTGGGAGGAGATGGGTGAAATGAAGGATGAGAAGATGAATAGTAATAGTAATAGTAATGCAGACTTAGTAAATAGTTTTCATTTTATTCTTAACCTTTCCTTTCTTCTGCCTATTTTTCTGTATTGTACAGGCTGGTAGGGAAAGATTCCACACCCAAGTGGAAGGAATTTTAAAATATTTCCATTCATCTCTTAATTTGGCTCCATGTTAGAATGTAATGAAATAAGTGTGGTATAATGGTGGCTTTCATTTGGTTTGGATCTATTCCATCCTTATTTTATCTTATCTGAAGAGACTGTGGCTTTTGATATCAGATGTGGTAGTGAAACAGATGTCTTTAAAGGTTATAAACTTTAGTGTTCTCACTGCACAATAAAAGCAGTTAGAGCCAGATTTCTTGGCATTTTTTGTCCATTTTCTTACATTTATTTTATTTTATGTTCTTTTATTACTTTGCATTGCAGCCTACTTTTCTATTCCTAGTACATTCAGAGTGGTTGTTCAGTGGCTTAGGCAAGTGAAAATTTTGACAATAATATATATATATATTTATTCAGCTACATAATTATTACTGAACTTATCCCAGTGCTATTTAGATGAGAAAGGGCTTCAGTTCCTTGTGCCAACTTAGTTCTTTAGATTTATTGCTCTTGTATCGCAAGTTATATGTCTGCTTTTCTTATAAATAATTTGTATAATAATTGCATACCAACACTTTCTTTACAAAAAATAGGACACGAAAATAGCTTCCCTGGAACGTAATATCAGAGATCTCGAAGATGAAATACAGATGTTGAAGACAAATGGAGTTCTGAACACAGAAGATCGAGAAGAAGAGATCAAACAAATAGAAGTTTACAAGAGTCATTCCAAGTTCATGAAAAACAAGGTATGTGCAGCTAAGAAAACAAGACTTATTAAAATTCTGATTTTGGAAGGAGATTGGCGATTGTACTGTGTCAACAAAAGATCTGAAGAGGAGTATCAAGTAGTAAAGAAAAATTTCCTGGTAAACAAGGTAGATTCCCCCCTCCCCATTAGTAATTCACTTGGTGAGAGAAGTTTCCATGTTATATCTCAGGTATAGAGGCAACCTTTGTTAGAGCCATGTCAAGCCAGTGTGAAAAATGTGCCTTATTTTGAGGGTATTCCCTGGGGGAAACCATATTAAATTGCCACAGAACAAGTACTTTTGTCCCCTTGAATAAAAAATCATGACAATGGCATTCCTGTTATCAATTCTTGGCCATCTCTCCTTGCTGAGTAATTACAGCAAAGGCACCTGTAGGACTGGAAATGATTCATAGGTCCTTCAGGAGATTTTCCATGTTTGCAACAAACAACCATGAATTGTTTTCAATGTTAGGAAGCAATGCAATTCAGTTAAGATATGATGCAAGTAGAATAAAATGACTGCAAATGTAGACATAAAATGCTTGAGTGAAGTCTCATATGTCTGATATTCAAAACTCTTGTGATTGTTGACCACTCAGTTTATACTGTGTAAGATGGGTGGTCGTATAAATATTTAAAAAAACCAAGAAACAAATACATTAATAGGCTAATTAAATCTATGCTTCCTTGAAAGTAGGAATTACTATGTATATGTAAGGAATCATTTAATTCTGAAAGTTATACTGAATATTAATTGGAATTCTGTTAACATAAAGATGAAAACTGTAATGATTTTGTGAATAAGGGACTCAATGCAATAGATTCTTCCACTGTTATAGAGAAAATGAGAGCAAAAAGTTTATATATGGTTGTTGGTCAAAGCCATCTGAACAGTGCTTGGATAATCATGCCTCATTCTGATGAAAGCCTGTCTAACCTCTGTCAGCAGCCCTGTCCTTTTTCTGACAATTGAGATTTGTAGCAAAAGATCCTACTTTTGCCATTCATCACAGGACCTTTCAAGGTGGAAAAAATATTTATAATGCTGTCAGCAAGGAGATCTCATTATACCCCATCTTTCTAACCTGAGATCACTGATAAAGAAATCTTGATTAATATAAGTTCTGATTGATAGCAAACAGTAGAACAAAGCTCTTTTCATGGTCAACAACTTAAGGTGTTATAATACACTTTGGGAGAAAAAAGCTTGGATTTAAGAAATAACTATTTAAGTTCTTTACAGTTTAAACGGAAGAGGAGCATAGGTTGCTAAAGGCAATCCATTGTGGAACATTGCTAACTTCTTGGAAAACTAGGTTACATCAAAGTTTAGGGGGTAGGTACAGAAATGAAAGACATTAACAGCAAATACAGTCTTCCAGATCCCCAAATATCTAGGTGAAATGACAAGAATGAAAAAATAGGAGCAGGTAATTTGGTGGTTTGATCTTGCATGATTGGTTTTGGTTCTGATGGTAAATAAAGGGCTTGCCTTGTGTTTGCAGGCTGCAGGATAGCAACCTAATGTCTCTAAGAAAAAAAGATATTGGAGTTAGCAAAACACACACAAGTCAAGAAGCAACTTGCAAAAAAAGACAATGATTGGGATTTGGAAGAGAAAGCTGCAATACCCTTTGATTGTCAATTAACTGATTTGTTTCCCAATTAACTGATTTCCAATTAACTGATCGACATAATGAAAACTACTTAATTTTGCACACTATCTTAACACAGTTTCAAGTGGGAAACTGAGCACCCTAGATCAAGCTAAGTCCAAAAACACTAGAGAATTCCTGAAAGCTTACCACTCAGATGAATCAGCCATCAACAGGCAAATGGAGATAAACACAATCTACATAACATTCAAAAGAAACAATAAAAAAACTAAAAAGATCAGGACACCTGCTCACCAGCAATTAACACCCAGATTAAACAGAGATTAATAGCAAATTTAACACAAGACTAATAATCAAGCAATAGGAACTACCAACTCAGGCAAACAATCAAACAATAAACAACAGTCTAATCAAGGAACTACTGAGACCATTCCCACCAACATTGACAGGACAAGCCACTAGAGAGCAAGCTCCATTTTCTTCTATGTTACCTAGTTGTTAACTATGATGTTACCTAGTTGGACAATGAAATTTCTGCAAGAAAACAACCAAACTCCAAAGAGCATGGATAAAAATGAATTCTTAAATAAATCTAGTACTGTAGCACATATAACTTTTAAAAGACTTACCAGGTCTGGTTCCACTATTTGAGGTGGAATAGATCTTGTGGCAGAAAGGTTTTATATGGGGACTACTTGGTTGCTTCTGATGAAAAATGTTTTTAAATTGTCATTTTGGAATCAATGCAGAAAATATTACTCTTTTCTTGCTATGATATGCTGACAGCACCATGTTCAAGATCAATTTATATGAGACTTCTGTGAAAAAAGATTGTGCTATGAGATTCCAGCATTATAGAAAGCGGAAGGAAAAATGTTTTAATTGATTTTGTGTAGCTATTATTTATAAAAGTAACATCTTAGGTTATTTTATATTAGAATTTATATTATTATACCATGCAAATTGTTTTTACATTTTGTTTATATCATGCTCAATCCTAAGTATTCACTGGAGAGTTGCACAATTCTCAGAAGCAGCTTATTGGATTGACCTGCAAATAATAAACAAAAAAATATGCAGACAAGCAATGAAGGAAGGAAGGAAGGAAGAAAAAATAAATGGAAAAAGTATTCCTGAGAATTTTCATGATATTTTTACATCCCCAGATCTACTATTTGCTCTCCCTTTAGAGAAACATTTGTTAAAAAGAATTTTACCATCTTGTATGAAACAGGAAAGATTCATCAGAGTAGATCTGAAATGCTTTATTTTATGAATGGTAAAACTCTTTACCAGCTTGCAAATCATGTTCAGAATAAAAAGAAATATATAGCATACCTGAAATGAAAATGATTCCATATTTGTTGAACAATTGGCTATCAGATTTTGGTGAGTTGAATCATCAATAAAAATAGGAAGATCCTTTGATAGAAATTAGATTGTGTGATACCATCTGGGACTAATATAAACCACATGCTGCATTATTTATTGGTGTCAACTTTCCTTCCATTTGTATTGTGTAATATTACTCTCACCTTATTTTTTTATTCCAATTTTGGCTCTTTTTCTGCAGTGACACATAAAGGATTGTCAGCTTTGTCATCAATGCATTGATGATATTACCCATTTTCACTTCTCCAAACAAATCATTTCTAAAACCTTGTGCATTTGAATATTATGGTTCAATTATATCCTTTAATAATTTATTTTGTGAATACTTCTTTGTTTAATCCCAACTGTTTAATCCCAATTAGTTGTTCCTTTCTTCTGTGGTTCTTTTGGGCAGAATCTGCCTTCAATTAGTTTGAACTTAACTCTGAGTATGGGAAGTGAACTGAGACTTCATTTCTAATCGTGTATGATCTTTATAAATGATTATATAAAATTATTTTAAAAATCAAGCAGGATAATGGTTCCGAGGTAGATATGTGAGTTTGCATTTTACTTTAGATGTTCCAGATGTGCAAGTATATATAATTTACCTTTTGGATTTAATTCTGAAAGAATTTATTTTGTATTGTGAACTAAAAAAAAAACCAGTAAGGAATTTATAAGAAATATTTCCTTCTAATGTGACTTGGTGGTATTAAAGCTGATAAGTATTGTGCTTTACTAATTTGGAACATGTGGTCTGAGCACTATAAATCTATGTTAAAATTCCAGATTTTGTTGGCTACCACTCTCATTTTAAAACCTTTTCCATTCCCAAAATGTAATTCACAACTAGAGAAAGATGGCTTCAGGCATTTCCTTTCTACTGTTCCAAAAAGGTTCCCCACCCATTTCCACTATTCAGGTGACCCTCCTCAACAACTCTCAGAAACAGCGCTAATGACCAGATGACTGCAAGGAATATAAATTACACTCCCCACCCTTCAGTCAGAACTGAAGAAACCTCTTGGATGAGAAGCAAAATGCCTTCAGAGAAAAACTAAGGAAGTATGGTTGCCTCTTGAAAAAGCATCTTTTGGGCAACCATGACCTGGATGAAGGAAAATCTCTGTAAACACATGGCTTCAAACACATTCAGAGATTCTTTGCTGTTCAAGCTGAATATTTTATTTCATATGATGTTTTGAGGAAACCCTAACAAAAAATTTGGAGTCTTAAGTTTATTATGATTGTAACAATGCAAATCTATATAGGTTTTGAACAGAGTTTTTCTTCACAATTATCTGTTCTTTGATATTCATGAATAAAATCAATTCACCAGTGTTCAGATCATACAAAGTTCCCTTACATTATGGATACAGCTGAGGTTCCCTCCCCATTCCCTATTGGAATGAAATCTGGGAGCTAACTGGAGATATTGAGTTCAGGCAATCTTCTTCCGGGGCCCTTCCTAAAATTCATGAGCATTAACTACTGCACATTAGTATTATATGTTTATGGTTGTATTATATGATCTACTGTACATGTAATGTGGTCATTCAGCTAATTTCTATATTCTTTTCATGGTTTTCAAGAGGGGTAAAGACTGTAAACAGTAGGAAAACCACAAATTTACACAGATGTTCCAAAGACATTTGAAATTTCACATTTAAAACACAATCACATGTACAGGCCATTATTTGAAAAATAAATACTCGAGTATTAGAAGGCAGTATTGAAAATAATGTCAGAATCATATACTGTACCTGCTAAATTGTCACAGGATCTGCTTACACTGATTGCATGGTACTCATTCAACTGAATATTAAAACAATGTCGTAATAATAAAAGCATTGCTGAGACAAGGTGAGATTGCCAGAAATGTTCAAGCGGAGCAAAGACTATCTGAGCTTCCTTTAACTTGGATTCCTGCACTAAGCAGAATGTTGGACTTGGTAGCCTAAATAGTTGATTAGGTTGTAACAATGTTCTAATATTATTAGATTGTTCCATGTAATGGCCAGTGATTGGGTCTTGGGTGGGAGTAGGGTAACAGTATTTTGATTGGCTCCCATTGACTTGGCTGTGGAACTTCTGTATCCAGAAATACCTACAGACTTAGGACAGAATAAGCAATATTACTATATATTTCCAGGACAAGACCACCAATTCCTATACAGTAATGCACAAAACATTGAAAGAGAATCATTTTCCCCTTGATGTGTTGAACATAGATATTTGAGTTGGAAAACTTCTCTGTCAATATGAACCCCCCCGCCCCCTGTTTTCCACCTGGATGGCCTCCTGCAGCACCCTGCCAACCAAAACATGGCAGCACGCACATTTTGGCCAGCAGTGTGTGCCCAAGGCCATACAGTCCAAAAAAATGGGGGCCATTGGGGCCATGTGCAGCCCCCATGTGCCCAGTTTTGGCTGCCAGAGGCACAATGGACCAATCTTTTACTATTTCCAGCCGCCCCTTGGGCCAGATTTAAGCACCCCGCACGCTGTATTTGGCTCTTGGACCTTAAGTTTGACAACCCTGTGTCAAACTTAAAAACCCCTCCTTTTACCTTTGTAGTTTTCCCAAATCAGAGCTCCATTCTTCACACTTGGATACTGACCAATTGGAGAGCAGTGTAGCCCTTTTTCTCCTCGCACTAAGTGAGCTTAGTTCATATCCAGTGGTGGGTTGCTGTCGGTTCGGACCAGTTCTAGTGAACCGGTAGTTCCGGTGAGCAGTTAGCTCACCACCCACCCACCCATGCTGCCCTTTCCTGTCCTATATTTCCCTGTTTTTTAGCTCAGCTAATTCGCATGACACAGCGGATTGCTGCGCCTCAGCTGTTTTACTCACCAGCGCTGACATAGAAGGTAAGTTTTTAAGCTTAAAATGGGTGGTTTTTGAATGCTGTATGCATTAAACTGCTTGTAGCTCACCACTGTTCATATCCTTAATACATAAAAGTATCTATAGTTTTTTCCAGGATGATTATTTTGGAATATTTTACTGTCATATTGTATGTTTCCTCCAATTTGTTCAAATCACAATGTACAGTAGTATTAAAGTTGATCAAATTAAATATAAGTTGTCCATCTGAATGTAATTCAATGTAAATCGTTAGTTTTTCCACTGCCACCTAAAGAGATACAGTATTTGTTAACATTAATTGTTCTCCCCTTCATTTATTGCAGATTGACCAATTGAAGCAGGAGCTTTCAAAAAAAGAATCAGAACTTCTTGCCTTACAAACTAAGCTTGAAACCCTTAGCAATCAGAATTCAGATTGCAAGCAACACATAGAAGTGCTTAAAGAGTCGCTTACTGCCAAAGAACAGAGAGCTGCCATACTTCAGACAGAGGTAAGTTAGTTTCGTAGCATCTAATAATTATTCAGGATAAATGTTTAGTTAATGGAGTGTGTCAGAATTAAAGGTGACATTCAGGTTACAAATCTGTGCAAAAGACAAAACTTAACTTTAAAAAAAATGGCTCCAAAATAGTAAAACAGTTTGATGCCAAGATCTGCCCTCTAATGCTTACACATTTTCTACTAATCTTGCTAGCAGATGGGTTTTTTTTTGTTGAAATTAGATTTCAGCAGGAAAACCACAATAAGTATATGTACCTACTATTTAATTTCCCTTGCTGCTAATATACAATTACTTTCATTTATATCTTTTATAAGAATGCTTCAGATAAACCTTTGGAATTGGCACATAGTTCAAAAGGATATGCAGATTAGTAAGAATATAGTAACTGTAAGGAAAAAAAAGTTCAAACGAAGGGCCAAATGATTAATCAATGGGGAAAGATTCTTTTGACTTTTAAAAAGGTTAATATTATTATTTTTTTAATTACATTTATATGCCGCCCTTCTCCGAAGACTCAGGGCGGTTTACAATTTTTGGGATACAACCCAGTGTGCTCAGCAATAGCCTTCATTCCATTGTATATGCCTGCTTATTACTAAGCGGCATTTTTACAAAGTCAGCTTATTGCCCCCAACAATCTTGGGTCCTCAATTTACCTACCCCGAGAGGATGGAAGGCTGAGTCAACCTTGAGCCTGGTGGGATTCGAGCCTACAGTAATTGTAGGCAGCTGGAGCTTAAATGCAGGCATTTAACAGCCTGAGCCACCAAGGCCCTTATTTCCAATGGGTGACTTCTGAGCATGCTCAAAAACGTTATTGCAAAGAAAGCATTGTTCCATTATTGTCCATCTTCCACCTTGCATAAGGTGGATGTAAAATTTCCCCTTACTTCAGGAAGAGTTGCATCAGGAAAGAAATTTGGAAGAAAAATAAAGTCATCAAGGAATCATTCACGTACTCTCCTTCTCCTGGCTCCAAGATGGCTTGTTTATTGCTGTTGATGATATGCCCGTGCATGTTCAAAACTTGTGTCCCTTGTTGCATTTTTCTCTCCCCTTTTTTCCCTACCTCTATTGCTTTTCAACTGCTAATTTTCAGTCTGCTTGATGATATATCTTATTTCCCAATTTTGCAAAATCTTGAGTACAATGGTGACTTTGAATAAAATTATTTACTGGTTACAAGGCAGAGACGTTGTATTCTCCTTTAGTAGCTGTGGCCAGGGTTAGGAGTGGAAAATAGTGTATTAAAAATCACATTGAAGTTCACTGACTTTATGTCTGCATTTTATTTTTTCTCTTATTTTCAGTTGGCATAACTGAAAGATGCAAATGCAAATTAAACGTGTTTGTTGTTTTAAATTTGATGTGGGAAATCTTAAGAAAAATAGGCCATTGCACTCAATGCTTTGTTGAGGGTTAATTATAGTTTTGCAATTATCTCTTTGCATTGACATGGATTTTTAACACATGATTCTGTGCTGCTTTATAAGAGGAATTACATTTAACCTCCTATTTTAAGATCATGCCGATACAGTCATTTAGTTTATTATACATTAAAATTGGTGACAAACAATGTGAAATTGCTGGCTATGTTTTCTTAAGCAGTTTGTAGGGATTTGGTAATTAGTTACTGCATACGGTCTAAGTAATTATCAGAACTATTATTATAGCAAATTAAGCAGGAAATCAATTGAAGCACAGTTTTAGTTTGTAGAGTATCTCTGACATTTCTTGGTTAGAATAGAGGTAGCTTTTTAAAAATATAAAACCGTTTGTTTGACAACAAACCAAGTGTAAAATTAACAGTCATTTGAAAGGAAATGTTGTAAATAGGCCTTATCAGTTTCCATAATTCTATGAAGAATTACTGGTGTATACTGCATATTGATTTTTAATGAAATTGAAACAGAAAATAAGATAAAATTTCAGGTGCCTTTATTTTTAAAAAATATACTTTTAATGCAAACTATCTTTATGTAGTAGTTATTTTGCTGTCCTTTGTAGGAAACGAGTAAACAGAAGTGCAGAGAAGGCTGTTTCTCAAATTAAATTAAATGTTAAACTTATTAAATATCAAAAGCAGCTTTTGAATCCCATTGGAAAATGGGTGTATCACGTAATATATGTGTGAATGTGTCTGTAGGAGTAACCACCACAAAGTGGGTAAACAGGGTCCTTTTGAATTTGCAGTGTTTCACTTCCTTGTGTTGTGTCAGTCAAGGTTACAGGTTTATCTGCTGTAATATGCTCTACAGCTCTTTGGATAACTCCACTCCTTCAGTACTTTGTTCCTTTAACTTGATAGGAGTATAGTGTGTTTCAGTTGGCTTGGACCAAATACTAACCTATTTGCCCTTTTTGTGGGGTGAGTGTATGTGTGTGACTGGAACTAGTTCAGATAATTAGGGATATGATGTTATGCCTAAGTCTTGCTGAAGCTGTTAAAAACAGACCAGGCTCATTCAAATTTAAATTGTATATGTAAATTGAAAATTGATGAAGAGGAATCTGGAAAAAGAAATAGAGAAGGGACAAAACCTCTCAACATGCCTGTGGAAGCATTTGAAATTTGGCAAACATTCCATGAAAAATCTCATCAAGAAGGATGCCAGAATGATGGAGGGACCAAAACAAAAAAATCATCAGAGGGCTAGAAAGTTTTATTTATAAAACTGCCCAAATGAGAACAAAAGAAAACACAAACTGCATAAATGCAAAATCATTATCATCTCTATAACTCTTTAAAAATGAAATATGAAATTTTGATGTAAAATGAGACTTCTAACAAAACTCCACTGTTTGCCACTAACACCTTTCTCTTAGAAGTTGGGAAACTGGTCACCAGAGATGACTGCTGTATTGTATGTGAGATAAAGACCATGCAATTCTGAATACCAATCCATAGGAAACAATTGGACAGAAAGGCATAGTTTGTATGTCCTATGCGTGGCCTTCTGATTACAACTTGTTACCCACTGTGGGAAACAAGTTGCATTGGAAATTATTGTTTCTTAGAATTTGGAAAACATGTCTCAGGATATTCAGGCTAAAATTTGCAATTGCCTGTTTTGTGGCCACATAACGCTGCTTGGTCATATTTACTATTTAATCTATTAATGTTCCATTCCCCCCCTTAAGTGCTATTTCCAAGCTGACTGTCACCATTCTTTACCTATTTATTTGGTAAATTGATATAGGTGTCTATCTCACGTTTATGACTTTGAGTAGTGTACAGAGTTAAAAAGACAAAACACTGCAATAAAATAGTAAAAAAACAGCAAAAAACTATCAAAATCTTTAAAAACAATAAAACCCATTAAAATTTATTTGAGTGTAATTGGTGAGATGATTCATTCACTTACTAATGCAAATTTATTTATTTAATCCAGTCATACATATTTAGGTGAGGTGATATGGCTTTCTTTAAACTCGGATCCCTTCATTTTGTGCCTTGTTTCTGATCTATTATTATTAATGTTACTTATTATGATCATGAATTTCATGAGGGCTTTTTTTGCTGTGTGTATATATGCATCTGTATTGATTCAGTTTGAAAATATTCCTGCAAGATCATTAGGATTCGGAATCTGTGTATTTCTTGTGGCGAAAGGCAGAAATGTCTACTAGCAAAAAGAAAAGATTTTTCAGAAGTATAGATTTAATGGATGGGTTTTTGTTAGTTGTCATGTGACTCCCAAATATGTGCCTAGACAAATTTTGATTGAATCAGTTCAGTGACTATGTTATATCAGAGATGCTACAGATAGTCAAAAAAGTTGTCATGGTAACATACATACTTTTTTTCTAATTATTGTGATCTTTCCATTCCAACTAATATATACTGCATCTGTTATTTTTCAATATGCTAACTCTGTTCTGATTTGGAAACCAGATTGAAAAATACAATGCGTGGCATAAAAACATAAGAGAAAGAGAAAGAACTATGAAATACGGATGATGATTCATTTCAACTAGAGACACAGATTGATTGCTAACAATGTCAAGAAGTTGAGATGTGAGACCAAGTACATAGTCAATATTCTACCCCTTTGATTTTTTAAAGAAAGGATTGATTATACTTTTCAATGACTTTCAATGACTTTAGTCAGTGAAAGAACAGTAATAACTACAATGCACATACTTAGCTTCAGGAGAAGGAAAGTCTTTGTGTGTGTTTTAAAAAACAAACAAACCTTTACCAGGTAGAAAAGGGTTGTAGCCTCATAAAGACTAATTAATACATCGAGGCCTTTGGTGTAGCTGTGACTGAGTAGTACTTGAAATGTCTCTTCAGAAACAAAACAACTGAATAAGAACAAAAATGCTGAAAACAAATCCTGCCGAGAACATCCTTTAATTTCCCTTTCTACTGCAAATTCCTGTGATCTTCTCTACAAAAATCTCACCAACTGACAGAAGATAATTTAGTAGAATAAACCAATCAAACCAGAATAAACAGAATAATGATGTGAGAGTTGCACTGGATCTCATTGTCCTCTGGGCCCATTTCTAGAGGCTGGTTATCATCTTTAAAGCCATTTATGCCTCATTACCTTCAAGCTGTGGTGTTGGAGAAGGCTTCTGTATGCATTCCTTGGACAGCAAAGGTGATAAACAGGCAACAACTGGAGCATGTAAGACCAGACATATCACTGGAGGGCAAGATCACAAAGTTCTGCCTTCCTTATTTCAGCCACATCATGCAATTTAAACTTACTGAAAAAGGCAGTTATGCTCAGGGTAGCCAGAGATAAAAGGAAACCAGGTCACCCAAAAACACAGTGACTAGACACCATCAAATCAGACATCAGCCAGAGCATAAAATATCTGAAAAAAGCAATAGAAGATTGGAAAATGTGAAGAGAGCTGACCCCAAACATTGCCAAGAATCAGACATGATTGAACTGAAAGCATCTTCACTTTTAGGAGTTCCTTCTTCTAGTGAAGTCTTTCCGTCCAGTTTGTGTCAGCTGGAGGAAAAGCTCTATGTTCCCATATCTGGGAGGCTGTGGTGGGCAAGGAGCTGTAATTGAAAGGCTGTTATTCTCAGTTGTTCTCTGTTTCTCTGGGGTAGCTTCTGGGAACTGAGACTGTGAGAACCAAGCACAGCAGGGAAGGAGAGTTCATGTGGGATGAAAGTAAGCACTCCTATCCAGGAGTGGGGTGGGTGGGTGTGGGAAGAAATATTTCAAAGTAACCCCACCCTAATTGGCTATAAATCTTCCTAGAAACTTTTCCATTTTTCAAGTTTATATTTTTACCCCAACTTGCAGTCTTTAAAAAAAAAATCCATGAGGTCCTCCTTGAATTTGATTCAGTGACTTTGTATATTTGGGGCATCTGGTAACAGGGTTCTTTGGTCCTGGATGGAATAAAAATCTAGGACTCCTTCTGGACTCATGGTCCTGCTAGAAGAGCAGATGGCAGCTGTGGCTAGGATGAATTTGCATACCTTTGGTTGTTGTGACTGTTGTGTCTCTTCCTAGACCAGGAGACTGTTCACAGTTTGCCAGTTTCAGGTATGGTATAAAGAAAGACAGAGTCCAGGTGTTTACCTAGATAAGTGTTTATTCAGCTGAATAAAGATGGGCCTCTTAGTAAGGGAGAACTCTGAGCACACTTTGATATTCATATTTATATGTTTGCTACATTGTCCATTTCTGCACTCAAAAGCACTGGCACACTTATCCAGGCAAGCTGGCACACTCTACCATGTTTCTCAGAAAATACGATCGACTTGAAAATAAGCCCAAGTGTTTATTTTCAAGGCGGTCTTACTTTTTTTGAGGTGCAGTAGACCAGACTCAGTGAGCTGGATGCGCTGTGGATGCACCGTTGCCTCCATTCTGAATCTTCAGCCTTCAGAATGGAGGCTTTTTGGTGAATGGGAGGAAAATAGGGAAGGGGAATTTTCCTGCCTGCCATCCTTCCCTCAGTCTGTGCTGAGCTGGGGGAAGAGATGACAGGCAGAAAAATCCCCCCTCCCCATTTTACTCCTGTTCGCTTCCTGTTCACCTCCCAAAAAGAGGGAAAATGCAAAGCAGCTGGCCGTGAAGCTGCTGGCTTTGGGGAAGTGGCCCAACAAGCAGAAGTGCTGCACCTAGAAAGAGAAGGGTAAAAGCGGTATTTGTACTGTCCCAAGGGGCCAGAGGGCTGTGCCAGACAGTTGCCTCCTCCTCCTCTCACGCTGGCCATGCCCATCCCATGGGCTTATTTTCAGGGTAGGGGTAATTAGTCCCCCAAAATTAGGGTTAGGCTTATTTTTGGGGTGGGTCATATTTTCAGAGAAACACGATAGATAAGATAAAGAAGTGCAGAAATAGCTATCCACCATCCTTGGAGATTCTCCAAGGACATTGAGTGTCATCTCAGGGACTTTGGATGTTTCCTGAGGAACTTTCCATGACCTTGAAGGCTTACAGAGGCAATTTTGACATTGGCACATATGCTCCCTCAAGACTTTCAATATAAACTTTAGATTCCTGTCCTCTCTTTTCCTCTTGTTTGGATTACTGCAACACACTTTTCATGGGACTCTCCATGACCCTGACCCTGTTGACTTTTTGTAAGGCCTTGGAAGACCCGGCTTTGTTCAAGGGCTCGTTAGTGTGTGAAGGGTCCCATTTCCTGACTATATAGATACATATAATGACATTTTCCCCCTCAATTGCCATATATATTTAATTTTGTACTGTACTATAACTGTTTTTGCTTTATGATTGTCAATGGAAGGTATTTGTTTAAGAGTGGCTACAGAAGTTGAATGAATGAAAAACAAACTATCATTTTATTGAAGTCTGTGTAACTCTGGCTTCCTTGATCATGGCTTACTGTGAGAAACTTGATTACTTGTATTATCTCTATGAATCTTGGAAATAAAGATAATGCTAAAGACTGCTTTCCAACAAGCTACTCTCATATTAGTTCATTTTTGTAAAATAAAAAAGGCATTAAAATTATACTCAGGTGAAATGAGGATCCTGGCAGCTGTCAAGGTAAGTGTGTGAAAACTTTATCATTAAGGCTAGGAAATACTTTCTGATTGTATAAATTAAGCTTTAAATCCTGCGAGGGCATGGTTGGTGGCTTCATGCAGTTCTTGGCCATAGTGTTACCTTGAAAGCCACAAGGAGCCCTTAATGTAGTTATGCAATAGTCAGAATTTGAAATTGGATTGCTAGTTTTTGACTGCTTGTAATGAGGGGAAACAGGCCAATTGAGCCTGTCAGGGAATTTCCCAATATCTGCATTAATGTGCCTTCCTTCCATGATTTAATCATGTAGAAAGTATGTTGACATAAATTGTACTATTCACAGTTGAGCTTTGCTGCACCTAGGAGTGAGATTGGAGAGTTGTAACATGGGGCAGCTGTATGAATAACTACACTTGTCTCTTTAGATGGCTCTCATTTTTTTAATTTCTTGAATAAATTGCTTGAAATTGTGTTTATAGTATCTGAATGATCAAAATCTGTTCTTCTGAATCTGTTCTTCTATAAGTCTGATCCTTCTTCATTCCTCTTTATCTTGATAGTATAAATTCAAGGATAATACAGTATTTTTCTTCCCAGGTTCTGGTCCCTTTACTTCTTCAACCAAAGCTTCTGTATGGGTAAGGATTAGGTCCAGGAGATGAGGACCTTTTCCTTTCTTCTATCTTTTGATAAATGAAGTCAGCAAAAGAGGACTGAGAGTTGTTTGCCCTCTTGACTCTTGAACAAGGTAGATTTCCAGGGGTTGTAAGGTTACTGAAATCTCCCATTGTCAATATTGTGTGTCTCCTTGAAAGTTTGATAATCTAGCACATTGTATCTTTTGCATATCTATAATAAACTCCCAGAACAATATCAATTCCTTTTACACATACCCAAATCTATTAACAGTATGCATTTATTGAAGAAAGTTAGAAATCATATCTAAAGAATGTCAGCAGCTGCAGTATTAGTCTCTATTCAACATTCTTATATTTATTCATATTTATTTATTTTGTCAAGCATGTATTAGATAACAGATATAAGTATAAACATGATTATTAATACATGAAATGGATACGAATAAAAAGGAAACATTAGGACAGGGATGGTAGGCACATTGGTGCACTTATGCATGCCCCTTGCAGATCTCTTAGGAATGGGGTGAGGTCAACAGTTGACAATCTAAGGTTAAAGTTTTTGGGGTTTGGGGAAGAAACCACAGAGTCAGGTAGAGTATTCCAGACATTGACCACTATGTTGCTGAAGTCGTATTTCGTGCAATTGAGTTTGGTGCAGTTTACCTTGAGTTTGTCTATTTGTCTATTGTGTGCTTGTGTATTGTTGTGGTTGAAGCTGAAGCACTCATTGACAGGCAGAACATTGCAATAGATAATTTTATGTACTACAGTTAGGTCAGACTGAAGGCAGCATAGTTCTAAGTTGTCTAAGCATACAATTTCAAGTCTGGGGGCATAAGGTATTCTGTTGCGAGTAGAGGAGTGGAGGATTCTTCTCATGAAATATCTCTGGACTTTCTCAATTGTATTAATGTCTGATATGCAATGTAGGTTCCAGACAGATGAGCTGTATTTGAGAATTGGTCTAGCAAATGTTTTGTATGCTCTAATTAGTAGTACAATATTACTGGAGAAAAAGCTATGCAGGATTAGGTTAACAACCCTTAATGCCTTTCTGGCTATGTTGTTACAGTGTTTTGCTTTTCTTTCTGTCTAAATAACAAACTACCGTGTTTCCCCGAAAATAAGACACTGTCTTATATTTTTGGGCTCCCAAAAACACACTAGGTCTTATTTTCGGGGTAGGTCTTATATATTTATGGTGCCAAATAGTGGGTGTGAGTGTGTAGGGGGAGGTGTTTCACGGGTGCACGGTTGCTCCCTGAAAAGTCTTCCTGGAACTGGAGATTTACACTAGGTCTTATTTTCAGGTAGGTCTTATATTAGGGCAGGTTTAGAAAATAGTGCTAGGTCTTACTTTCGGGGTAGGTCTTATTTTCGGGGAAACACTGTAGTCAACTCTCTCTTTTAAGTTGGTTGGCTTGTTTCCATCTGTATTTTTGCAATGGTCAGATAGGCTTGATCTTATCTTTGCTTTCTTCTCCTGGATGTGATCACTAACTCATATCTGTACTTGGAAACAAAAAGCACACAGAATGCTAAAGTGATCGCATTTAGTTTAGGAACTAAAGAAATCTCCTCTCAAATCACAAAGGGAACAAAATAAAGCTCCAACTCCCCTGTCCACATTTGTGACATGGTTTTGTCCAGCTTACATTATTGACCCACCCACGTCAATTCTTCATTTTTATTCTTATGTATTTATTATGTTCATATGCCCCCCATTTCACTATCCAAAGTTCTTAGTTCTATCCAAATATTTAAATGGTACCAAAGAATTGCTTAATCCTCTAGTAGGGAAAGGCCCAGAGTCACTTTGTGTTGTGGTCTGCTGGCAGCTTGTGGAGACGGCAATGTCGTTTGTTCTGTTCGGATTAAACCTTGAAGCTCTGTGTGGACTTCATACTTCGTTTGTTTTTTTATAGTTAATTTGGCACTTTAGTTGTTGGCAGCAATTCAAAGGAGATAAAGGTGGGTGCTTATCTTGAGAGACTGAGTTGTTTGGACTAAGTGTGTGCTTAATTACAGTCTCAGGAAGCCTTCATCAGAACATTTGGATAGTGAAATTGGCAGCATATAAATTAATATGGGGGGGCATCCTTTCTGATGCATGAACTTTAATGTCAGATCATTGGTACTTTAATTTTGGTGCTTTAGCTGTCAATCTTTATATTGAATATATTGGAATTTTGATTTGTTTTTGTTTTTTGCCTTAGAGTCACTGTTGGCTCCAGGCAATTGCTTGGACAAACCCCTGTCATTTTCCTGGCAAGATTTCGGAAGTGGTTTTCCAGTTTCTACCTGGTAGAGCCAAAAGAGAGAGACTGGCCCAGGGTCACCCAGCAGGCTTTGTGCCTAAGCAGGACTAGAACTTCTGTTTTCCCAGTTTCTAGCCTGGTGCCTTAACCACTACACCAAACTGGCTCTCTATATTGGAATTAATGTGTTTATTTATTTATTTTATTATGTATGAGTGCCTTTGCCCTCAGGTGGGCAATTTTCTTGTAAAGATTAGCAACAGTCTAAGCCATTCTCTTCTTTGTAAGCCCTGAAAATGCAGCTCATATTGCTCTTGCCTACCTGATCGCTTACAACTGTACTTTTAGTAAACAAAGAGCCAATTCAGATGGATCCAGAGAAATGTGATTTGCTTCTGATTGCTAATTACACATAGTTATGGGGATATTTCAGTTTGATTCCTGTGTGTGTCTAATGGGATTGCGGTAGACAGTTGATTATTTTGGCCCAGTTGTCATTTCTTGATGGAGATTTTTTTTAACTCCTAGAAGTTCTATTATGTCATTAAGTTTTCTCCTGGTGTGATAAGAAACTATTTTCAGGGGAGATTATGAATTGTTTCATGCAAGATGGATACTGTTATGTATGGAGGTTTGAATGTCATTGGTTTAGTTTGAACTGTTCTTGTAAAATGTCAAATATGATTGGGTTAAAAAGTGCAGGAAAAACCCTGCATTCTGATTGGCTGGCAACTACAGCTGCTGGCTATAAGTAGCAGCCGCAGCCCAGCCAAATCAGGTCTGTTATGAGCTGTAGTCACTAATAAACTCTTCACTGAAGCACTCTGCATCTGACTCTTCATGCAAATCTAACACTGGTGACGAAGGTGGGATCCTTCCTGAAGAGAAGACAACGCGGAGAACAAGCTGAGAGAGATGGCTGCACTGAACACCCCCACAGCCCCGTTCGATCCGACGGCAGAAGACTGGGACTCGTATGCGGATCGTTTCCAAATGTATTTGGAGGGAAACTATCTCGCTGACATTTCCGAGAAGCGGAAGAGGGCGGTCTTTCTCACCCACTGCGGTCCGGCCATTTTCAAGATGGCGAAGGCATTGGCAGGAGCTGCAGACGTGAAGGTAATGGACTGGCCCTACTTAGAAAAGTTATTAAGAGCCCATTACGCGCCACAAGTATCGTGCCTCATTAAGAGACACAAATTCTACCGTCAGGATCAAGGGGAAAGCAAAAACGTTAATGACTTCATGGCAAGTTTAAGGGACATTGGGGGTGCATGTGAATTTATCAACTTAGAAGAGGCCATGGGCGATCGATTTGTTCTAGGCCTAAAAGACAAGGTTTTGCAGAGCAAATTATTAATGAAACCTAAGATCACGCTTAAGGAGGCCATAGAAGAAGCTTCTTCAGCAGAAGCTACCAAGTCCTCAGCAGCAGCCATGAAGAAAATTAACAAGGCCGAAGCCATCCTGATGTGGAAAACCCACAACAACCCATTGCAGCAAATAGATTCTGATTCAGACTGTAGCGAGGTGGAGGAAGGAATTTATAGACTCAGAATGGAGAAGAAAAGGAAAGACCTTGGAAGAAAAAAGCAAGACTTTTATTGCAGAGGTTGGGGGGGGCCACCCCCGACTGAATGCAAGTTTTTTGATACCATCTGCCTCCGTTGTGAAAAAAGAGGTCACCTAGCAAGAGTCTGCAAATCATCCAGAACTCCACCAAGCAGAAAGAAGTTTCCTGATAAAGAATTCAAGCATAACAACTTCAGTGAGAAAATGGGGCGCAACACAGAAGCAAATGGGAAGAATGAAACTCATCAAACAGTCACCATTGGTCATTCTTCACCCTTAAGAAGCAGAAAAGTACATGTGAAGGTACTTATTGAAGGAAGGCCTTGCCAAATGGAAGTGGACTCAGGCTCCTATTTATCTATGGTGTCATGGGACACTATTCACAGGCTACTTCCCAACATTCAGAAGAAGCATTTCCAGAAGCAAGCACTGACTCTTAAAGACTACCAAGGGAACAAGATTCCAGCAGTTGGAACAAGGGAATTCAACGTGAAGTTCAAAGGCCACACCAAACGTTTGCCCCTGACCATCGTGGACAAAGACCGCCCAAGCCTGCTGGGACTTGAGTGGTTCAATCCACTAGGCATCGAGGTGACTGGCATCAATCACGTGAGCAACACTGAATGGGAGTAGGCCTTGAAGTCTGAGTTTCCAGAGGTCTTCAGCGACGGATTGGACAAGTATATGGGGACCCCTATCACTTTCAACCTAGATCCCAAGGTGCCCCCAATTCGTTTAAAGCCCAGAAGGGTCCCATTTGCCTTAAAGGAAAAAATTGATGCACAATTAGATAAACTAATAGCTCAAGGAGTTTTAGAGCCCACTGACCACTCCAGATGGGAGACACCCATAGTCACACCAATCAAGACTGATGGGTCAGTGAGAATCTGTGGGGACTATATTTATTTATTTATTTATTATTTATTATTTGAATTTATATGCCCCATCTCCAAGACTCGGCGCTTACAACTAAAAACAAAGGCAATAAATACATTAAAAAACAATTAAATTAATTTATAAGTTCAAACATTTATAAAATAATTAAAACAACCCTCCCCAAAGGGTCATAGCCCAGGTTGGTCAAATAACCAGGTCTTCAACTCGCGGCTAAAGGTGCGGAGGTCAGGGGCCAGGCGGAGCTCCAAAGGCAGTTGATTCCAAAGGTCAGGGTCAGCGACAGAAAAGGCTCGCTGCCGGGAACCGCCAGGCGGCATTGACTCCGCCGACGGACCCCGAGGAGTCCTGCCTATGAGCTCGCACAGGGCGATCGGTATTCGACATTGGAAGAAGACGCCCCTTAAATACTGAGGACCCATGTCGTGAAGGACTTTGTATGTTAACAGTAAACCTTGAATCTCACCCGAGCGCAACCGCAACCAATGCAGGCCGCGCAGGAGGGGGTCACATGGGAGAACCGGTAACTCCCATCACCACCAGGCCACCGATTCTGCACCAGCTGCAATCTCCGGATGGTATGCAAGGGCAGTCCCAAATAGAGAGCTGCAGTAGTCAAGCCTGGAGGTAACAGCATGAGTGACCGCGCGCAGGGCGCCCCGTCCAGAAAAGGGCTAAGTTGTCGAACCAGGCGGAGCTGGGCAAAGGCCCCTGGCAACGGCCCCCACCTGCTCCTCCAACCGAGCCGCATACATCCAGGAGGACCCCCAGATTCCGCCTATCCACAGGGGCAACACCTCTCCCCTATGGCCAAAGATGGATAATCTTGACTGGGCCGGGACGCCGGTATGCACAGCCACTCAGTCTTGGCCGGGTTGAGTCGAAGCATGTTCCCGCCATCCAGTTCCGCATCGCATCCAAACACCCAGTCATCAGGGAGAGGGCATCACTGATCTGGCCTGGGGTGGAAATGTACAGCTGAGTATCATCAGCGCATTGATGGAATTTCACCCCAAAACCACGGATGATCTCACCCAGCGCTTCATGTAGATAAAAAGGGGGGAAAGGACCACCCCTGAGGGACCCCACAAGAGAGGATCCTAGGGGACCACCTGACCCCGCCAACACCGATTATGCATCAGAGGTAGGAGGAGAACCACCGAGAACGGTGCCTCCCACTCCCAACCCCTCAAGCGACGCAAAGGATACCATGGTCGATGGTATCGAAAGCCGCTGAGAGGTCTAATAGGACCAGGACAGAGGAAAAGCCCCTATCCCAGCCCTCCAGAGATCATCCATCAGCGCGACCAATGCCGCCTCGTTGTACCCGGTCGGAAGCCCGATTGATACGATCTAGGTAGTCCGCTTCATCCAGAAAAGCGGAACCTGTTGAGCCACCACATTCTCAACAACCTTCGCCAAAACGAAGGTTGGAGACTGGACGAAAGTTGTCTAACACAGTCGGGTCCAAGGCAGGCTTCTTCAGGAGGACCACCGCCTCTTTCAAGGCGGAAAGACACCTCCC
Organism: Naja naja; assembly: GCA_009733165.1. Classification (NCBI taxonomy): domain Eukaryota; kingdom Metazoa; phylum Chordata; class Lepidosauria; order Squamata; family Elapidae; genus Naja; species Naja naja. The sequence continues at coordinate 69,395,443 of CM019149.1, forward strand.
TTAAAGAAGCGCTGATAACTGCCCGAGCCAACCCAGGTGGCTCTCCTGGCATAAGCCAGCCAGGAGGGACACGGGTCCAACAAACAGGTGGTGGAACTCATTCGCCGCATAATCCTGTCCACTTCATCCTCGAAACCGGATCGAACTCATCCCAGATAACAATAGCCAGACTCCCTGCACCCCTTCCTCAGACCACTGCAAATCGGAGGACAACCCGCCCGAATATGAGCAATCTTATCCGACAGATATTGAACAAATTCTCAGCCTACCCCGAACGGGTCCGAACCCCCCAACTGCAGGAGGGAGCGAGTAACCAAACAGGGCGGCCGGCGATTATCTGCGGACGCTATGAGAGTGGAGAGATAAGATCTTCTCGCCTCTCATAGCTACCAGGTAAGTCCTAATAAAGGTTCTCAACTGGCTCTCGGTCGATTGGGAACGGTAGACCTCCACCTGCTCTCTAAACCCTTCGACGGCGCCATCCCCGAGCTCCTCAGTATACCAAGGAGCCATCCGGGATCCACGGGCACAAGGGGACGCATGGGGACAACCCTCGAGGGCTCCTCGACGCAGCCCGATGCCAGGCTACTGCCAGATCCTCGCAGAGCTGTGAGCAAGGGAAGAAGGAAAACCCCAGTTCTGCCTGGAACCTCTCAGGGTCCATTAGGCGCCTGGGGCGGAACCATCTAGGTGGCTCCTCATCCCAGCAGTGGGGACGGCCTGTTGGAAGACCAGCCAGGAGATAGTGATCAGACCATGGAACAGGCAGAGTCGAATAGTGACCTGCCCTCTGTCACTCCGCCACTGTTCAGAGACAAAAACTAGGTCAAGAGTGTTTCCTCCATGAGTAGGGCCTTGAATCATTGTCAGGCCCATGGCCTCCATGGAAGCATGAATTCCTGGGCCAAACCCACCCCCAAGGAAGGCAGGTTGAAGTCCCCAGAACCATAAGGTCCGGAAGCTCCACCGCCACCCCGAGAGGAGATCGAGAAGCCCAGGCAGGGCCGCTGCCACATAGCTGGGGAAAGGTATGCTAGCAGCAAGCCCACCCTACCATTTAGGGGACATTGAACCATTTCAGCAGAGCTCATAACCAGTCTCCAGTGGTGCATCATTTATTACATCTCACTTGGCAGGGGTACAGTCTTTGCCAAATTGGATCTGGCCCAGGCATATCAACAACTAACAGCTGATGATGCCACCGCAGAGACCCAAACCTGTGACTATAGAGGTGCCTTCAAACAAAGGTTACAGTTTTGGAGTGCTGGGCACCAGGCATTTTCCAAAGACTCCTGAGAAGTCCTTACCAGATTCAAGAAAGCTGGGTTAAAAGTCAAGGAAGAAAAATGCACTCTTAGAACTGACAAGGTTGAGTTCTTGGGCTACATGATTGGAAGCATGGCATCCATCCTACAGATGCCAAGGTTCAAGCAATCAAAGAAGCCCCTAGACTCCAAATGCAAAACAGTTTTGCAAGCTTTCCTGGACTTATTAACTTTTATCATGTTCTACCTCAGAAGGCAACCATTGCAGAACCATTACACAGATTACTTGACAAAAGTCTGTTTGGGTCTGGGGCAGGAAGGAACAATCAGCATTTAACAGTATTAAAAGACTAATCACATCTGATGCTGTACTCATACAGTTCTGAGAATTTACCTGTTGTACTGACTTGTGATGCATCCCCCTTTGGAGTGGGGGCTTGCTTGACACAGGCTTCCCAGAGGGAGGGAAGCCCTATTGCATTTTACCTCACCCTTGACCAAAGCAGAGAGGAATTACAGCCAATTGGACAAGGAAGCATTGGCAATTGTTGCAGCTATCAAGAAATTTCATGAGTATTTATATGGGAGAACATTTACCATTGTCACAGATCACAAACCTTTGTTAGGCATTGTGGCAGGAGACAAACCTACACCCACTATCCTGTCACCAAGAATGCTGAGGTGGACTGAATTTCTTGCTGCTTATTCATACAAACTTATCCACAAGCCTGGCAAGGACATTGACATGCTGATGCCTGAGTCGTTGCCCACTTCCCTGTCACAAGGAGGACTTTGAACCTGAGGCACACAACTTTTTCTCCTAGAAACTGTTGCCAAGCTTCCAGTGCGTGATGCTGCTGAAATTGCCAGAGAGACTGCCAAAGACACTTTATTGGCTCCTGTTATAGGCTGGATTAAGAAAGGTTGGCCTCTTCAAGATCTACCTCACCTTGCCCAACCTTTTAAGTCCAGGCAAACTGAATT